>CABHPP010139276.1:57381-72357 GCA_902168425.1 Peromyscus attwateri | reverse complement strand
GTTTTGTTGTTCTGTAGTGCAGGAGCTCAAACCCAGGGCCTTGTATGTAGGGAAACACTTTATCCCTGGGTGGCATCCCCAGCACGTGTGATAGGGGCATAAGTAAGTGGAAGGTTGTAACTATGCTGCATGCTTCTAAGAAGACCCATAGTGCCTGTGTATTCAGCAGGGCTGGATGGTGGCAGGGAGGCTTCCTCACTGACCACAGGAAGCAGCTGGGAGGGAGACAGCTCAGTCAGAAAAATGGTTGGCGAACCCAGAGCGTATATGGAGAGAGACATACAGAGAATGAGAGAGGTAGACATGATGGGTAGGTGGGAGCAGGCCCTGCAGATGTGGTGGCACTCTTTAATGACGCGGTGTGAACCCATGGGAGATGGAATTCCAATGTGGAGGCTGGTTGGAGCCTCCTGGGGTTTAAGCATCAAGAGAAGGTGGAGGGAAGTGGTCTGTTTTGAGATATGGCTGACCCCCAGCTCAGGGTCAACATGCACCATCGCCCACTCTAGATCCCTCTGATCCTCTTCTGCCTGGATTACCCCACCTATGTCTGCAACAAACCCAGAGCGCTGGGGCCCCTTTCTCCGAGCCCCTAACCATATCTCATTCTGAAAGAAGGTTCACACCAGCACTTAGAGGAAAGCATACACCAAGATGTGAGCAACTCCTCCCCCCCTCCCCGGTGAACAGTGCCTTAAACTTTTGGAACCCCTTTACATTCATAACATTAACTGAGGACCAGAGAAAGCTTTGTTTGTATGGGTTTATCTAGCTGCACTTATCACATTTGAAATGAAAACTTGGAAAGCATTAATTTAAAAATAATGTCAAACTTCATGATAAATAACTAAGGTCTCCAAACAAAACCAAAACCTGGTAAGGAGAGCGCCATCATTGTGCATTTGGCAAATCTGCTTCCTCGTGGGCTTGGCCTCACACAGCTGGAGTCTGCTCCCTTGCTGTAGTAAATCTGCTGCAATATCACATCTCGTAGCTTCTGGAGAACTTTGTGTGCCAATATGAGACAGTGAAAGGGAAAATGTAAATGCTACTGTTATCTTGAAGGTAGTGTTTAATCCCTCTGACCTTCAGCTGTCTGAGGGAGCCCTGGGTCCCCAGACCACTCTGAGAATTGTTGTTTCAGGTGAAGGTACTGTTTAAGACTCTGAAAGAGAAGGCAGACTGTGGAGGAAGCGAGGTGAGAGAGCAGACCATAGGGCTCTAACCTATTTCCACTTTTCACTCCATTTACACCTGAATCCGTTAAATGCTCTAAAAATTCCTGATGGTTCTTAGTGTTTATAGAGACACCTATGTTTAGACAGTACAGCATTTGAAATTCCTTTATCTTTTTGCCTCAGGTGCACGGGTAAGGCTGGTCCCCTTCAAGGTGGACTGAATCCCGGTGTGGCTAGCTGCTCTCAGCTTCCTGTGACACAGCCTCCCCTGTCCGCCCAATTGTTTATCTTGCCAGATCTGACTTGTGAGGCGTAGCTAGAGTGAGGATTGTCCTCCCTGTGTTCTCTGAAAGTTCAGGAACGACACGGCTTTATGTTATTGTGGTAGGTGTCACAGAAGGGCTCTCTGAAGGCAGCCGAGACTGTCCTCAGTAGTGCTGGGCTTACTGTGGAGCCCTGTCTGGTTCCTTGACAGACTTGAAAAACAGCATTCCTGAAGATGGATTTTGTTTCTTTTGTTAAAAATTCACTTTCATTGCTTTTAATCATACCATGTACCTCTAATCGTGAGCTCCGCCCTTACAAATTTTACACTAGCCATACATTCCTATCCACTCAGTTAAGTTCTTTAGTTTTGGGGATTTCTGAGCCATAGCTCACCTTAGACAGTCATGCTTCTGAACCATGTTTTACCTCCCACGTCACTAGTAGCGTTTGTTCTTTACGGAGGGACAGACATATGTAATAAAACATTGTCGAAAGATGACAGGTCAGTAGCTGTCCTTCATTTGACTTAAGTTATGTGTGAGATTGGTCACTCGTAGGTCAGTGGATAGGGAGGGGCATGTTGGACTCAGTAAGCCGGCATCCATAAGTCGCCCACAGACCACATGAAGACGGCAGATGGTGCTTTCTTCAGCTGGCATAGAAGTGTGGGATATGAGTGTGTGTTATCTGAATTTCTTCTTACCCGCCGCCTTATTCCTATGTTTACCTTGATGAACCGGCAGCTGCATCTGAACTAGCAGCTCAGCAACAAGCAGTCACTTCTGGGAGAGGAGAGGATACAGCCCATGATTACAATGTGCATTGTGACGGAAGAAACTACCTTGTAGAAAATTCTTTAGCAAAAAATACCTAATTATTGGCTTGCTTTAGTCTTAAATGCAAATGCTTTAGTCTTAAATGAGAAGTAACTTTAGTATAAATAAAATAATAGTTAAGAAACATACTTTAAAAGTACATTCATTATATGGAAAAACTTTTAAGGACACAGGAATTAGGAAAAGGGATTTGAAATGAGGTTGTGTCTTCCTGAAAGACTTCAGTTGAGCTTGCTTCAACACTGTGCTGTTCTTATTATGAGAGTGGCATTGGACTACACACACAAATATTTAATGTACGTGTAATTGCACATAATCACCAGTAACAATTTGTCTAGCACAGAATTTTCTGGTGTTGCTTTGCCCTGCAAGGTCCCACAGCGCCACCTAGTGCCATGGGTTTTCCTTTGCATAATATTTTTATAAATTTTAAAAGTCTGGTGACCACATTTAAAATCAAATGTGGCATGAGAGCAAGCACATGGTTTAAGCAGTATTACAAATGCAGTGATACAGGGTCTTACTTGTGCAGTTGAAAATTTTAAGTGAAGCGTAAACAATGGTTGTGCAATAAATCTGTTATAAAACTTTCCTGACTTAAAAAATGGCTAGTATTCCAGTTAGTATTTCCACAGGAAACCCTTGTTAGGAGATGGTTGCGCTGTGTGTGAACTGATGAAGTTACTTGTGACTTCTCTGTCCTGTGCAAATGCTTCTTCCTTTTACGTTTGTTACTTTGTAATCTATTAAAGGTCATATTCCCAGACTGCTTCTGAAGTTCACGAATTGTCTTCAAATATCAAACCAATCAACACTATATACCATAGAGCTTATCAATTTCAGGCAAAATTGTATAACTACCTTTTTTGTTATAATCGAGAGGAGTCAGAGATGGATAAAATAACTTGTGTTTAAAAAACAATAAAGCAAGTCAAATAAAAGAATGTAATGTACTTAGTTTCTCTTTTGGGGAAGAGCACTAGGAATTCAATTGAGCAAGGGAAGGCAAACCTATGTACATAGTCCAGTGAGTGATGTGACGGCCTTAGAAAGCTATGGTCCTGAATCCCTGACAGCAGCGAGCTGATGGTGGTGGGTCGAGGATGGCGGATACTGATGCTGTTTGTTTCTGGAAGGGGTCATTAGAAACAGTGAATGTCTCTCAGTTTAGTGGGGTCCTAGAAAATCCTACTTTTCATCCTTTTGACTTTTCTTTTTTTATTTTTTTTTTTTTTTTTTTTTTAGTTTTTTTCAAGACAGGGTTTCTCTGTGTAGCTTTGCTCCTTTCCTGGAACTCGCTTTGGAGACCAGGCTGGCCTCGAATTCACAGAGATCCGCCTGCCTCTGCCTCCCGAGTGCTGGGATTAAAGGTGCGCGCCACCACCGCCCGGCCCTTTTGACTTTTCTATACAACTATGCTTTTCTGTTGTTTGTTTTCTTACTCTTGTGGGGGCTGCCACCCAGCTCCCACATAAATCTCACACTGAGGCTTATTATTAATTATAAATGCCTGGCTTTAGCTTGGCTTGTTTCTTGCCAGCTTTCCTTAACTTTAAATTAGCCCTGTCTACCTTTTTTTAATTACCTGTCTACCTGGGCTTTTCCTGTTCTCTTACTTCTATAAATCTTACTCTTACTCCGTGGCTTGCTATGTAATTGGGTGGCTGGCCCCTGGGTCCTCCTTTTTCTCTGGCTACTTCTCTTCTTCCTCCCTTATTTCTCTGTCTATTTATTCTCTCTGCCTCCTGGCCCCACCTGTTTCTCCCTCCTGCCTCACTATTGGCCGTTTCAGTTCTTTATTAGACTATCAGGTGTTTTAGACAGGCAAAGTAACACAGTTTCACAGAGTTAAACAAATGCAACATAAACAGAAGTAACACACCTTAAATTAATATTCCCCAACACTTTTCCTGTTGAGATCCTGTATTATTTTGTGCAAGGGCAGTGAGTATTAAATAACAAAGCATTTCAGTTTTCCTTACAATTGTCATCCATATTGAAAACACTAGTTTAGGAGATAGGGTAACCAACTGTCCACCTTGTAAGCTTATCTTTTTAGAAGACTTTATTATATGTTTCGGGTGTGTGTGTGTGTGTGTGTGTGTGTGTGTGTGTGTGTTAGTTACTACATAGTATATAAACTCCAAGAATTCGGAGAGCTCTGTCAGTCAGTGTCCCTCACTTCTAGAAGAGTGTCTACCACACTGTAAGCATCCAGTAAGAAAGTGATGAATGAGGGCTGGGCGCAGGTGGCTCAGTGGTTAGAAGGTTTGCCCTGCAAGTGTCAGGGTCAGAGTTCAGATCCCTAGAACTCACAAAAGAAGCTAGGCAGGCATGGTGGATGCCTGTAATCCTAGCACTTGGGAGATGGAAAAGGGGATTCTGGGACATGCTGGCTAGCTGGAGGAGCCAAAATCTGTGAGCTTCGGTCAGCCCCAGGCCTGCTCCAGTCAGTGAGTTGGAAAGCAATTGAGTAAGACACCCAGTATCAACTCCTGACCTTTGTACATCCATACATGTACCCACACATGTGTGAACATACATGCATACCCACATGCATGTGAACACATACCACATACACATATACTTTTAAAAAAAGGCAAAGTGTTGGATGACAGAATGAATGAGAACATGTGACATTGTGTCCCGCTGCTGGATAGAGCTGGATAGATACAACATAGTGCGTGTATACTGGGATTTTTCTCAGGTTGCCCACGTAACTGTAGATGCAATTATTTCCTTAGCTTGCTGTCATTAATATGTGAGCACTATAAGAATTAATTCAGATTTCATATCAAAAACAGTCATACCTTTCAAATGTTGGAGCATGCTCAGTTTTTCTGTTTTCTTTTTTGTTATTTTTATTGAAAACATACATATTTACCTGAGCTTCCTTTATAAATCAGGCACACCAAAATTCGGTCAAATAGGTACTTAGAGCAGTGCTCAGTCACTGATTGCTGTCATGGAACAGATAGCTGCTGCTGGTTAACAGTCTTACAGTTCTGCTTATGTTGACCGTCCTGCTAATCGTTCATTAGATGTATTCCGTTCCTGATTAGTGAAGTCCTGTAAGTGATACTCTATAGCTGCCTGCTGGTAGAACGAATCAGTTTGTAAGCACGAACTGGTTTGTTTTACTTTAAATGTCTCCTGATTCTTACTGATTTGATGTGCGTGGACTTGGAGTTGTTGGCGGGTCTTTGCTTTGTTTGTTTTTTAACTGTCAAAGTGTGTAGAAGTTGCCCTCTACTGGGGAACTAGAAAAATTATGTTGACACAGAGTTTTTGTTTTCTTTAAAGACCTAGTTAAATGTGTTTGTAATTTTTCTGATGTTCATTTCTTACTCTCTGGCCCTTTTAAAAGTTCCAAAGATACGGAAATGTTTATCAGAATACATTTAAAAATAAATGTCTAACCAGCTGTGGTAACATCAGCCCTTGGTAGGCGGAAGCTGAAAGATTGTTAAATTTGAGGCCTCAGCTGTATAGAAAGACCATGCCTCAGAACACCAACAAACAGCAGTAACAAAAACAGATGACCAGGGGTGGTGGGCGGAGGACAGACCCAGTGGGTAAGGCTAGCCTTGCTAGCCTGGCACCCTGAGTTTAGTCCCTGGAGCCTCGTCCAAAGCCACGCTCAGTAGAGCATATCTGTAATCCCAGCTCCCCTAAGCCAAACTAGGAGGCAGAGATAGAACTGTCTAGAAGTTTGCTGGGCAGATACCATGGAGTGCATAGCAGAGCAAGAGAGAGCCTGCCTCAGACACGGTAGGAGAGACCCAATTGCAGAAAGCTGTCCTGTGACATACACACACAAATGTGTACATACACTCACATACACACACAAACATGTGTACATACACTCACATACACACACAAACGTGTACATACACTCACATACACACACAAACATGTGTACATACACTCACAAACATATACATACACTCATATACACACACAAACGTGTACATACACTCACATATACACACAAACATGTGTACATACACTCACAAACATATACATACACTCATATACACACACAAACATGTGTACACACACTCACATACACACAAAATAAGTATGTAGTGTGACTATAAATACAGCTATTTCTTCTCCAAATTTTTTTCCTTATTTACAAAACTCACTATTTAATTAAGACCTAGAAGTAACTATATTGGGATAAGTCTTAACTGAAACATGAAGGGGAATTTGGTGTATATAATTTTGTAAAATGTCAGTATTGTTTTTAATCATTTACCTTAGGATTTCAGGGATAAAATTCTAATACTTTAAAAGTGCTTTCCACAACTTTTTCTCATTTTCCTAACACAGTAAAATTCGGACATTGACGTGTGTGTGTGTGTGTGTGTGTGTGTGTGTGTGTGTGTGTGTGTGTGTTGATCGTGGCTCACTCATACCACAGTGCACATGTGGCGGTCAGGACAGCGTCAGGAGTCAGCCCTCTCCTTGCACGCTGTCTTGAGACAGGTTTAGTTTTGTGTCTCTGTGGTTTGCTGCTGTGTACACCAGGCTAACTGGCTGGTGAACTTCTTACCTCACCTAAAGGTACCGAGATTACAAAGGTGTGCTCCTGTTTTCTGCTTTCCATGGCAGTGAAGATTCGAACTCAGTCCTCAGACTTGCATGACAGATGCTTTCCAGCTCCAGCAGTGGTCTTATTGTTCAACACTTTATACCAAAACCTTACATGATCATCAAGTGGCCAAGTCCACTTAGTAGTTACTATAAGCCATTATCGCTGGCCCAGTCCCGGCTTTCCCTCCTGTTTCCAGTTCAGTGTGGCTTTGGGGAGCACTGCCCCAGAGAAATTTGGAATCCAAGATCCATGTCTAAGCTGTTCACACTCAGGTCATTTTTCTTCTTCTACCCACTGATACTCGTTCCTGATGGACACTGGCAGTGGGAGGGAGGAAATAGACTTTGAAAAGACAACCTGGCACTGAAATCCTACCCCTCTTTCCTTGTGGGTGGGAGGAAAGGCCGGTGACCACTGATGCTCACAGGAGGTGCATACCTTTTTAGGAGCATTGGTTAATTCACCTTCTCTGGACGGGAGCCTCTCTGAGTAAAAATATTGAGGGCTAGTTTTCTGTGCTGGGGGGAGGGTCTGATTAAGGAATATCATGAAAACTGGAGTAAATCAGACTACTTGATGTGAGACAAGGCAGATGGGATGCAGCTGTTTCATACCTGGTGTTGGTCAGTACAGCAGTACCCACAGCAGAGTATGCTGTCCTTCAGACACGTCTAAAAGTGGTGGATGAGCCTTGCCAAGCCCATTCATTTCACATGAATAGAGAGGTCTGCTTTTCTGTCTGTCTGTTTAGATTAAAGCCTTGGAATAAATCTGAACAGTAGTTTTGATTAAACTGTTATTTTCAATGCCTTATTTAAAAGGAAATCAATTTCTAATTATTCTAGAAAGCCCTTTTTCCTCCTCTAAGCACCCAGAGGCCTGAATGAAATCCCCAGGGCCCAAAATCTTACTAGTTATCTATCCCATTGCCTCTTTTTCTGTCCTCATTGGGCCCTCGTTTCATGCCCCCCACACACCTTGCACACACCTTTTCTGAGTTTGTTGACACGTTCCTCTCCAGCTATATTATCATCTGGGGCTGTTTTGTTTCATTTTTTTGTGGGTTTGTTTGTTTTTTTGAGACAGGGTTTCTCTGTGTAGCCCTGGCTGTCCAGGAACTCACTCTGTACAGCAGGCAGACAGAAGAGAGCTCCTATTGTAAGGTTTTATTCTCTTCAATGGTTCCTGTTTCTAGTCTGTTATAATGCCCCGTCTGCCATTCCTTTTTCTTGTGTGAGTAGCAAATAACATCATTCAGGCAATGACCTTGGGTCTTCTGGCTGTGGACTGCACTCCAGCTGTTCACCTGAGCACATGTGGCCTTAGAAATAAAGATCTGGGCTTGGGATGTCGTACCCTTGCTGGTTCTTGCGCTTCCACTAACGCTGCAGCCGTGAGTGCTGAGATGGCCGTCCTTGGGCGTTAGTTCCGGAGTATGTAAAAGGAGGTAGTCATCTCTAATGTTCTCCACTTCCCTAATCCCTCAGAGAACTCTTGATCAGGATGTAGACAATAACATGATGGTAGTGATCCTGGATTCCCACCCCACCCCACCCCACCCAACTCTCTTAAATTTCTGTATAATTCTCCCGTCTACTTCTGTTTTCTTGTCTGTAAAATGAAAGTCGTAACAACACTTTGTTATAAGTGTGTTAAGGACTGCATGAGTCATGTGTATAAAAAGCATAAACTGGCTTAGTATACATACATATATACATACGTACGTACGTACATACATACATACATACAAAGCTTTCGCCATGTGTCAGCTGACTCATCGCTATTACCAATGAGGTGGATATTCTGCTCCCTGAGAGAAGCATGTGTAGACACACATCCATCCATCCACCCACCCACCCACTGGTCCAGCAAAAAAAATTTCTTAAGTGCCTCATATCAACCAGGCACTGTTGTTTTGAAAATGCCAATAATTCGAGTAGTGAACATACATGTAATCATTTCCGCTGGTGGAAATAAAGATCTCGTGTTACCCCAGTGACCTAAGAGGTTACTTAGCACATTAAGTTATTGGAGTACCTTTGACAAGAGACTGTGTGTGTGTGTGTGTGTGTGTGTGTGTACATATGAATGTGTGTATATATATGTATGTACATATGAAATTTGATTTGTATTGCTATCAATATCTTGACTGCACTCTCTTTTAAGTTCTTGTTTTCTCCTTTGTTCATTTTTCCCGCCCCTCTTCTCCCTTTCCGTGGGCCACCTCCTGACCTTTCAGCTGTCAGTGTGACTCCTGTCCTGAGATCTTGGTCTTCACGGCACCCACGGTCACCCATGCTCCCGTGAGCCCCATGTTTCTCCTGTAAATTGACAGTCAGGTTTCTCACTTTGACTTTAAATGAAATAATATTTGAAAAGCATTTAACATAGTTCCTACTATATGACATTTCTGAGTAAATTCTGGCTTTTGGTTTCTTGGTAGTATTTGCTACCCTCTTGTGGTGGCTTCAATAGAAATGAACCCCATAGGCTCAGATTTGAATGCTTGGTCACCGGGGACTAACACTATTAGGAGGAAGTGTGTCACTGGGGGCTGAGGTTTCAAATGCTCAAACCAGGCCGTGTCACCCTCTCTTCCTGATGCCTACCAATCCAGATGTAGAATTCTCAGCTACCCTTCCACCAGCATAGTGTCTTCTCATTAGGTGTCTGCCTGCACACCACCACGTCCTGACATGATGATAATGGACTAAACCTCTGAAACTGTAAGCCAGCCCCAATTAAATGTTTTCCTTTATAAGAGTTGCTGTGGTCATGGTGTCTCTTCACAGAAACAGAAACTCTTAAGACACCACTAAAACAGTGAGTCTAAAGCAAGAAGCTCCACAAGTTCCTATGGATATGTTTCAGACCAGGTGTGCTGGGGATGTCTTTCTGTATGCTGTGAATGTGTTGCTCTGATTGATTGATTGATAAATAAAACACTGATTGGCCAGTAGCCAGTATAGTGTAGTATAGCCAGCATTGGCCAGGCAGGAAGTATAGTGTAGGTGGGATAAGCAGAGAGGAGAATTCTGGGAAGTGGAAGGCTAAGTCAGGAGATGCTGCCAGCCACCTTCGCCATGAGAATTAAGATGTAAAGTACCGGTAAACCACAAGCCATGTGGCAAGGTATAGATTTATAGAAATGGGTTAATTTAAGATATAAGAACTAGATAGCAAGAAGCCTGCCATGGCCATAGAGTTTATAAGTAATATAAGCCTGTGTCTTTACTTGGGTCTGAGTGGCTCCACCCCCACCCCCCCCCACACACACACCCCACCACCACCACCACCACCACCACGGGACTGGAGAAATCTCCAGCTACACAGGTGAGCTTTGGCCAACCATTGGGCCGTATAGAATCAATCTGTTGACATTAGGAAGCTGGGCTTCTTGTGCATAGTGTTTGCTGTGCTAACAATGGCTGGACTGTTCGCCTAGTCCCAGGGAAAGCCACACTATAGATCCTTATTGCAGCATATGCCCACAGAGGAGGCCTGCAGGCCAAAATGAACCTTTGACATAAGATCTTGCCTTCGTCCCAGAAGCCAGTGTCTTTATAGTGTAGTCTCAGAAGCTAACCCTTCACTCTGTCTCCTGCTGCCTCCTAGGCCTGTTGCATACAGATAAGAATTTTAGCCGGGCGGTGGTGGCGCATGCCTTTAATCCCAGCACTCGGGAGGCAGAGCCAGGCGGATCCCTGTGAGTTCGAGGCCAGCCTGGGCTACCAAGTGAGTCCCAGGAAAGGCGCAAAGCTACACAGAGAAACCCTGTCTCGAAAAACCAAAAAAAAAAAAAAGAATTTTAAGACACTTCTTTGGGTTACTTGTCGTGTTTTAAATCTGTAAACATACAGAAGATTCACATGAAATTTCCTTGGAGAACACAGGAAATCTTGCTGTGGGCATTAATTGTACCTTAGTTGTTTTTGTCAGCTTAATCTGCATAGAAAAGGCCAAGTTAGTAGCTAACTGTTTAATATAGGGGGGTGAGTTTCCATGGCCAGAGAGAAAGAATTAATTATTCACTTTAAAAGTAACAAGAAAATCAAACATGGTGGCATATATCTATAATTCCAACACTTAGGAGGTGGACACAGGAAGTTCTGGTGCTTAAGGCCAGCATTGGCTATATAGCAAGTTTGATCCCATATTTTAAAAAATGCAAAAAGAGAAATCATGCATTTTGACAGTTTTTCATCATTAATATCTGTCATTGTGTTGGTGGTAGTCAGTAATATACATGTTTTTCCTTTTTGTGTTTCTTCTTTATCTGCTTTGCAACTCTGAGTATTAGGACCCTAAATTCAGTTTGTTCAGTTCGACATTTTTATTTCCCCTCCCCACTGGTCCTTCCTCTCCAACATCATTTTTAGCAAGGAGTCAATTTTGGAAAAGAGAAGTTGTCCCAAGATAAGCAGGCTCTGTCTGGTGGCTACGACAGATGACCTCATCAAGTCCGGAGAACACTGACATTTGTGACTGCTGAATCCTCATCCCTGTCCTACATAAAGGGGGCAGGATCAACAGCTGGAGTCTTGCGGATGTCACTGTGCATGCCCAGAAGGGGAAAGTGGATGGTGTACACTACTAGCAAGTCATTTGATGTCCATCTGGAAGAAGATAAGGAGTTACAGAGGAATGTGCTGTGATGTTCCAGGGATTAGCATGGCTCCACTGAAAGCCAGGCTATTAGAGAGAATAGCCTGTTGCACTTCTTTTTTTTTTTTTTTTTTTTTTTTTTTGTGAAATATAGTTCTTAATCCAGAGCAACACTAAGGCACAGAGATCTGCCACTCATCGCCTCCAGGGCACCTGTGGCCATTCCTGTTTATTTACCTTGTTGTGGTCACTGGCTGTTTTCCAGGTACATCAGCCAAGTGGAGTGATTCCAGCAGCGCAGCCTCAGATAATGATCTGGCCCAACACAGCTTCTGCTCTAGGTTCTAAATCCACCCACCCACTCAGAAGCTCACCTACAGACTGCCCAAGGAGATTGCCAAAGTGAGGATTATAAAGTAATTGGTCTGGGGAATAGCCCACTGCTGCCAGTTCTGAGACCGCATTCCAATCTATCAAGGGTCTAGATTTCAAAAGGACACTTACCGGATTCACGAGTTTAAAAAGTAAAAGAGGAAATTGTGATTTGGACATGAGTTCCATTGGTCAGAACCTTACTTTGAGTGATAGTGTCCAAGAATCAGTGTTTTCTTTGAGGAACATTTTTTGATCATTACGAAGGATTATCTGGTTATCCTTTTCTTGTCTGAGGTTATTAGCCCTGTGATTATATTTGAAGAAAGTGGTAGTGAGCTTGGTAACCTGTGTGCTTAAGTGACCCAATGTTGACTAAGTTGCTGGGCACCTCCTCTGTTGGAAGACAGCTCTGTCTTGTGTTTTAGTATATTTTTGGAGCACAGACATTGCCCACTCTGTTCATGGCCTTTTCAAGGCTGTTTGAATAGAGTCTCCCCGAGGAGAAAGGGCTGGTCTGCCTTCTGCCCATTAGAAAAGATGCATGTTCCCTCGCCGAGACAGTATTCTTTCCAGTAATGCTACCCATGGCCCATGCAGACATCAGCCTGAGCATCTGCGTCACCTGCTGGACTTGGGACTGAGGAGAATGGCTTCAGTGCCTGCTTCAGCTACTTGCTGAGTGACAGAAGCCTTTGCCGCTGACCCAGGAGTCTTGGCTCTTCAAAGAGTTGGCCAGACTCCGTCCTGTTTCCTCCCTCGCTCCGCCTCCCTCCTTTGCTTCCTTCTTCCCTTCCTGTTTAACTGTCTCACAGTCATCACCGCACTGTGTGCTCTTTAACTCTCCTGTGCAGCAGGGAACAACCTACCGTGTGCTGAGGACTCGGCCAGTTGTGTCCACTGTCCTGATGCAGCACTCAGCTTCAGGCCCACATAAGCAGCTACTGCATCTCCAGCGGGAGGCCTCGTGGACCCCTCACACTTACCTTGCCCAAGGAAAGTGAGACTAACCAGGGCCATCTTGGCTGAGTAATTGGCTCTGTGGTGTCCTGTTTGGTCAAGAATCTCCTAATTCAGAAATCTAAGAAATTACTCCTCCTTCCTTCTTGCCACTGTCCCCTACCCTCAGCTAATCCATCCGTCCGTCCATCCATCCACCCACCCATCCATCCGTCCGCCCATCCATCCATCCATCCATTCATGCATCTTGAAGGACTTCCCCCATCTTTGTCTCCTTCTCTAAAATTCCATCCTCTTAGCTCACATCAACTTCTGCTTAGAGTGTGGCATGTTGCACAAATCCTAAATGGTCTTGTAATAAAAACCCGGAGCCAGATAACAGGGTGAAAGCTGAAAGATCAGAGAGGCAGAGCAAGCCACAGCCACCACCTCTTACTTCACCAACTCCTCAGCCTGAAAGAGCCGGGAAGGGCAGGGCGAACTCCTGTCTCCTGCCTTATATTCCTTTCTCTGCCCAGCCATATCATTTCCTGTCTCGACCCTCCTAGTGCTGGAATTACAGGTGTGTGCCACCACTGCCTGGCTCTGTTTCTCTTTTAGACTGGATTAATGTCATGTAGCCCAGCATGGCCTTGAACTCACAGAGATCCAGGTGGATCTCTGCCTCCTCGAGTGCTAGGATTAAAGGTGTGTGCCACCACTGCCTGACCTCCATGGCTGACTCTGGCTGGCTCTGTCCTCTGATCTTCAGGCAAGCTGTATTTCTTAGATTACAGACAGTATACCACAGTGGCAGGTGTCCTCCATCCCAGTCTTCCACTTTGCTCTCCTCTAAGCTGTCACCATGATGTCACCACAGCGTCTTGTTGTCCTCCTCTCTTCTTGTTCCTCTTGTGGTGTCCCATCATTGACACAAAGCCCAAACCCCAAGATGGACTGGTTACTAGACCATTCTGTGTGTCTTTGGATTTTCAAGTTCATCCTTCCCAACTGCACAGCCCACTGTACTCCTCAGTTTGAGTTTCTGTGGGTTCTTCTCCCCTCCCGTCCCCTCCTCTCCCCTCCCCTCCTCTCCGCTCTCCTCTGTTCCTTCTTTTGGCTTCTCACCCCGACTGAGTCCTTTCAGAGCTCTCTGAGATTTTTGTTTTGTGTGCTCATCACATTATTATAGTTGCTTGTCTCTGGTCTCTGAAAACTCGGAAGACATGAGTGTGTTTGTGTCATTTGTCATTATATACGTCAGCCTCTAACAGAGCTAGTGTCTTTTTCTCAGGCTGTGTGATAGCCATTGTCATTGTTGTTTGATTGGGTGGTTTGTTGCTTTGGTGGGAACAGAGTCTCATTTAGCCAGGCTGACCTCATTGTTGTGTTGTGATAACAGACACACACCTGCACACAAGGCTATTTCTTCCTTAAAGAACTCATGTGCTTTGTTGTCGATGTAGTATCATATATTGTCAACTTCATATGCTCCCCATTTTGTTTAAATTTAGGTATCCTTGGAACTGCCCACACCACTCTTTTATAATTCAATGCTTTGAATTTGTTGACTGGAACCACTAGAACCACATACTGGCTGGCCATAGCCTTGTTCCTGAAGGGTGAACTTTTCCCAGGTTTTTAACAGACCTTTATATGTTAGCCATAAGGCAAAAGCAGAGAGCTGAAGGAATCATTGTTGTTAACTTTTCAAAGTTAATTTTTGCACTAATGTACAAATAAAGGAAAGGTATTGCTAAAGTTTAATTTTCAAAAAGTTAACAGCATGATTTCCTCACGCATATGGAACAAATGGGCTGGACATTCACTCTTGAGGATAATAAGGCATAAGCACAGGTTAAATGGCTCCCAAGGTGATAGTGGACATTTATATATCAGCCACCAGAAAAACATATTAAATGCATTTACATTATAGATAGAACTGGTTAGTTTTCATTACAGGTCAACAGAACAATAACTTTTAGGGCCATTTTTTCCCACTACAAGACAAATAAATTGTATAAATTAACATGTGTTTCATAGTCAGGTCACTAAACAATAGTAAATAGGAGTCCAAGAAAGAAAGTCACAGGTAGCTGTGAAATCCTTGGGTTGGCCAGTGTCCATCCAGGTAGCTGTGGAATCCTTGGGTTGGCCAGTGTCTGTCCAGGTAGCTGTG
>CABHPP010139276.1:29269-48887 GCA_902168425.1 Peromyscus attwateri | reverse complement strand
TCTTCTCTCTGTCTGCTCTTCTCTCTGTCCGTCCTTCTCTCTGTCCGTCCTTCTCTCTGTCCGTCCTTCTCTCTGTCCGTCCTTCTCTCTGTCCACTCTTCTCTCTGTCCGTCCTTCTCTCTGTCCGTCCTTCTCTCTGTCCGCTCTTCTCTCTGTCCGTCCTCTCTGTCCGCTCTTCCTCCTGTTATAACTGTGGAGCCCACGTCCTTCTCTCAGGACCAACTCCGTCAGCATCTTTGCATTGCTTTCTTCTCGGTGCTGCGTTGGGATTCCTCACTGCTGTTTTCACTGTTCACATACCTGACCTTTTAATAACCCCCAGCCCAACAAGTTTGCCTTCCCTCCATCCCAGCCAGCTACCCACTCAATAGGCAGACCCTTCATAATCACGTTTTCCAACATTCTGTCTGACCAGTAGCCCCCTACATGCATGGTATGTGCCCAGGTCCAGAATTCTTCAGACTCACTGAAATGGCTGGTTTCCTGACCTGGTCATTTCTGCAGGGCCTCTGGCTGTGCTCACCCTGCATTCATCCCTACACTCTCACATCTCACCTCCCCTTGGCCCGACGCTCCCTGGTTGTAATTCCTTTACTACAGACCACGTCAGCAGTCTTGTTCACCCCCTTACTGCTCCATATTTGCCACAGATCACCAGTCCTGCTGGCAGCCAGCTCAGCACCGTTTGTTTGCCCGTGGACCCGGGCGTGCCAGAGCCGTCTTCACTGTGGTAACTGCTCCTCCATGAGCTCGTGACAGTGACTGTCAGCGAGTCTGACAGTTCTGATCTTCCCGCCACACTCCCGCTTTGATTCTGGAGAATCCTCTCACATTTTCTTCTTAGCGTCTCATATCTCTAGTGTCTCTCTTCACATCAGCTAATGCAGAAAGGGAATTAGACGAGATGAGAAACAGAGATTTTATCAGACACCCCCACCTGCACCTGTCACCGTCGTCCTTGTATTCTGCTGGGTTTGTGGACGGACTGCCTTTGTTCCCGCCTCAGTTTGTGTCACAGTCTATGTACGTTTCCTCTTGTTCTATATTATCAAATTCCCTCTTACAATTATTTCTAGTGATGTGTTCTATAATATAGATCTTAAAAATTAAACTCCACCTTGTCCCACTTGCACTCCAGCTTGTATTTACAGAATGAAATGTTACTTAAACCTGCTCATTGCCCTTTCAGTAATGCGAATTGAATCCTTACGTGCCAGGAACAGTCTTCTGCCATGCATAGAGCAGAAACAGAGCGGAGGTGTCATTACTGCCATGGTGGTTATGTCGCAGGAGAAAGAAACAACCAAGTAAAAATGCAGTCTCTGTGATGTGAGTGAGTGCCACGGAAGAGAAAACAAGGGACTGAAATGGCCATAGGGAACGGGAGGAGCTTGCTGTTTTCATTAGTGTGGACGTGCAGACTCACTGAGAAAAGTAGTGTTTGAGCAAAAGATAAGAATCGAGTGTTTCGATGCCACCAGTGCAGCCGACACCAAGGCACGGAAGACTTTGGACTTGGAGGTTTCATTTGAGAGAAATAGGAAATAACTGAATGCATTTTGATAAAGGGAATGGCATGTTCTGATGCTTTCTTTTTCTTTCCTTTCTTTCTAGACAGGGTCTCACTATGTAGGCTAGGCTAACCTTGAACTCTTGATCCTCCTGCCTCAGAATGTTAGGATTATAGATGGGTACCACCACCATTGGCCTGATGATTCTGGACACTAGGTTGAGAATATCTAGCCTATAAGAGGATGATGGTTGGAACAGGATGACCGCTGTAAAGGCATGACAGATTATTAGTTTAGCCCAAAGTAGTCGAAAGTCTGGTGGGACGTAGTTGAAATACAGAACTTGATCAAGTAGAACTGAAAGGGGCAAAAAGGTCAGGGGTAACTCCAAGCCCGAGCCTCTGCAGTATTGGAGTTACAGTTTATAATATAAGGATTGTAATTGTGTGGGAATGAGCATGTTTAAGGAACTAACAAAGAGTTTGTATTGCACGTTTAGATTGAGCTGCCTTCAAAACATCCAAGCAAAGATATAGATAGGGCTGGAGAGATGGCTCAGAGGTTAAGAGCACTGACTGCTCTTCCAAACGTCCTGAGTTTAATTCCCAGCAACCATATAGTGGCTCACAACCATCTGTAATGAGATCTGGTGCCCTCTTCTGGCCTGCAGGGATATGTGCACTGTATACATAATTTAAAAAAAAATATAGATAAACAATTGATTGTATGAATCTGTAATTCAGGGTCCAATCACCATGCACTATATTCGTATTGGTCCTGTCCAAATCATAAATATTCACTGGGAAGAGCTCAACATCAAGGGCAGTTTCATGTTGAACTGGGGAAAAAGGTAAGAATGGAGGCAGAAAACATCACCCAGCTCTATCAAGTCGTAGAATATTGTACTATTAAGAGATCCACAAAGAAGGCCAAGGGATGCCCGTTTTGCCTTGGAGGAACACCAAGAGATTTTGATGCCCCAGAGTGTAGCTGAGAATGTGCTTCAAAATATGTATGGAGTGGGGTGTGGGTAACAGTTCAGTTAAAATGATATGGCCACTGGTTTAACAAGATGGTTGTCATTGGTGGCCTTAACAAAAGTTGTTTGTGTAGAATTATATAGTCAAAGCTTGGTTGAAATGTGCTTGGGAACAAATAAAAGAAGAAACATTAAGATCAAGAATAATTGATAGCATTGAGGTTAATTTTTTTAATAAAGGATACAAAAACATCAACAAAGTTAATAAAGGATTGAGAGGTTTTTTTTTAGGTTGAAAAAATTAGTTACATATTTGTATTAACAAGACCAGTCTAGTTGTAGAGGGGAAATTTGCTACATAACTAAGACAAGGGAGAATTGTTGGACCTGCTCTTTGACTAGGAGAAAGAGAGCTCTTGTGCACAGAGGGTGAGTGCAGCCTCCTGGTCAGAGAATCCATAATGAGTCATGGCATGTGAGCAAAGATGCCAGAAAGTTAGTTGATAGACTCGAGCAGAAGTCTTTTCTGGCTGGTTTGTTTCCTCTGGGAAGTAGGAAATAAGGCTAGTGGTGGAGAGTAAGAAAAGCAAGGAGGCATTGGAGTGTTGACAGGAGAGGAGGTGTGAAGTCGTTTTGTGAGGAATGCACAGTGCCTTGATGTGCAGGCGCAGCAGGCGCAGGCAGTGGGCCGTCCTTGCCCTCTCACATCTGCTGCTGACTCCGCCTAGCTGCTTCCTCCTCCTTTAACGTCATCAGGCCTCAAGCCAAATGACGTTCTGAGAGAGATTTATAACTATTTTATATAGAGTACCATATTCATCTTTCTCTTGTACTATCATTCTTAATTGTTCTGAATTAGGATTCTGGAGACATCTCCATCTTTCTCCATTCCTCTGCTATTTAGAGAATATTAGTGTAAGTGTGCAGATGTACATACACATACATATGAGGAAAGTATTGTCAGAGCTGACTCGTAGTTGTGGACATCTAGATGTTCTACCATCTCCCATATGCTGTCTGAAGAAGTGGGGAAGCCGGCGGTGTGCTTCAGTCCGAGTCCAAAGCCTTCAGACCGTGAGAGCCAATGGTATCACTCTCAACCCTGCCGCAGAGCACAAGTCCTGAGGACTAAAGGGTTGTGGGTACTGGGATTCTTAGAGACTAGAGGCCCAAGATTGAGAACCCTTGTTTGCAGGAATAGAAAATGGGCATCCCGGCTCACGGGAGCAGTGGTGCACCTCTGCCTTGTTGTTTTGTGTAGCACCTCAGTGGATTGGATTATCTGCACCCATGAAGACAGACCTTCACAGTTTACCCTGTCGAATGTGAATTTGTTCCAGAAACATCGAGATCCTTCTCCCGAGTAATGTTTAACCAGTTATTTGGGCAGTCACTAGCCCAGTCAAGTTTATTATAAACTTAACCAGAACATGTTATCCTTAGCATTTATTACTATATAGCATCTTAGTCATTTGTTAATTTGTTTTGTTTCATTCTTTTTCTCTTAAAATGTAAAGCCTCATGAGAATATGACCTTAATCTGGTTTTGGTTACTGTTATAGTGGAAACCACTCCAAAGTTTTTGTTGTTGTTGTTGTTGTTGTTATTGTTTTTCTAATTCATAATTGCATGAAAGAATAGATCTGCTTGCTCAGAGAGTGACGGGGATATTTTCAGTGAGGGTAACTTGTTTCCTGATATACATCAAGATACATCCTGCTGATACAGGAATCTGAGGGTGTCCTTGAGAGTGACAGTGCCTTTCTTGGGTTCTTGGTGAGCTTGCCTTTGGGGATAGGGGTAATTGTCCCAGGAAGCAGCTGCCAAAGCCCTTGAGAGCTAGTGGCTCTAGGGTTCTCTTGTGAATTCAAAGAATGAAATGCATGGAACCACACAGGGTAAGTGCTTAACAGGAGGAGAGCAAGCACAGAACTCTTCTACATCAGGAGGGGTCCCAGGATGTGGGTACCACCAAGCTGTCAGGCTGGGGGCTTTTAAAAGAACTTACAGCAGAAACTGGGGTGCATTGTAGGTGGGGGCATTGAGCCTGTCAGTCCCACTGGCCACACCAGGGACTCAAATGCCTTGGTCTCTTTTGTAGTAACTTTCCTTATGAAACAGTGTTATAAGTGGTGAATGTCTAATAGATTTTATCTTCTACCCAGCCAGGAGTTTGCATATCCATTCCCTTATCTCCAGCGTCTGGTAGTTTATAAATTCTTGTTGAAAGGAGAACAGGAGCGCTGAGTGGTGGGTAATTTGAATGGCTCAGGTGATAAATGAATGATTAGGAGGTCAGTGTCATAACCTGACCCAAACAACCCTACCTTTCATTTACTGGGAAAATAAATTACACTTTTTTCAATATTAAATAAACTAACCATTATTTTACTCAATGTTTGGGAACCTAACTGTACACTGTGAATATTAGAAAGATCAATCAGACATTGATCTTTGACTCATAGAGCTTTGGTTCCAAAGGGAAAAAAAAATGGGATGCATGCACAGATAATTAGAAGTCAGGGTAGAACTCTTAAGTATCTCAAATATTAATAATATAATATTCTAATAATTGCCTAAACAGGAAGCATTTCATAGCACAGAGGTAATTTTTTACATGAATTTTATGTCAAAAGAAAATTTTTATTTGAAGAGCATGAGAAGTATGTGGAAACTTCTGATGTTTCTCAGGGAATTGCCTTCTCACTTCAGGTCTTTTCAAGCACACAGTCTGGCTGTTTATGTCCAGTGTCACTTATGATGTGCCCGTCTTCCCTTTCTTTGTGGTGACTGTCATTAACCCTGTTAAGTAACCATTGTGTTCACCATTCAGTAGCGTATAACAGACAAGATTGACGGAAACACCTTGATGCATGGTGGCTATGGAGTGGGTGCACTCCATCAGGAAGTGGGGCACTTCTGCCCCAGTTATTATATTAGCCCATTTCATATGACTTGGCTTCTCAGCAATCTGGCCCTGCATCAAGTAGATGGATATTTATAAGTCCCAGTGGCAATGGAACACGTACATCCTCAGACATATGTATACACACTGCATGCATGCAGGCCTGTTTCCACCCACGTGTCTTTTATTGATCTGTTTCTACTGTTGGAGTCCCTTTCAAGAGTTCTTAAACCCAATATAGGTGTGTTCTCTCACAGCACTGTATAAGAATCCGTGTTTTTCCAAGTGTTTTGATTACTTTCCTCTTGCTACAACAAGATTACTGACAGAAGCCATGTCTGGAAGGGAAGGCTTATTTTGGTTCACAGGTCAAGGATGCACTCTGTTATGTTCCGGAGCTTGAAGAGGCAGATGTCGCAGTCAGGAAGCAGAGGGAGATGAATGCCTGCACTTAGCTGTTTACTCCTATTTATGCACTGTGCGGCCTGTCTTCCAACCTCCATTAACCTAGTCTAGATGATCCCTCACAGACTTGTGTAGGCTTGTCTCTTCAGTGGTTCTAGATCACGAACAATCCTGACAATCCTGTCCATTCTACACCGAGGTCGTGGGGAGGACAGAGTAAGGTTTCCTGAGTAGCTGTTACTGCAAGGTCTGTTTGCACATGGCAGACAGAGCCGCTTTTAGATGAGAAAACGGGTCCCAGTTGTTTCCTAATTTAACCAGGCTGCACAGCTGGTAAAGAAGACAGGGCAGGGCGGTCCACCCTTGGTTGAAGGCTCTTCCTGGTTATATTTAGGAAGCCTGACTCTTTAGAGACAGTTCTAAGGCCTATTTCAGCACTCAGTTACTATTTCCTGAACAGTTACAGTCTATACAAGACAGAAAACATAATTACTGACTTGAAGGAGCTGAACATTTATTTGGGTAAACAGAAGTCAAGAATGTGGAAAAAAATAGAGAAAACATTAATTACCAGTCTCTGTGCTTCCAACTGTTATTTAATAGGAGTTCATTGAAAGGAGGGGCCTAGTTGGAGTGGTCTCTGAGTCTGCAGCTCTCGTTCATTTCCTGCTAATTGACTGCCTGGAATAGAAATTTCAGCTTTCCGTCCTATCACTGTCCACAGAAATAGTTTATACTGCTTGTCTTGGGGCTTTCACTGCTGGGATGAAACACCATAACCAAAAGCAGCTTGGGGAGGAAAGGGTTATTCCACTTATCCTTCTGGGTAGCAATCCATCACCAAAGGAAGTCCAGGGCAGGAACCTGGAGGCAGGAGCTGATGTAGAGGCCATGGAGGGGTGCTACTCACTGCCTTGTTGCCCATGGCTTGTTCAGCATGCTTTCTTATAGAACCCAGGACCACCAGCCAGAGATGACACCGCCCACAATGGGCTGGGCCCTCCCTCACCAATCACTAATTAAGAAAATACCCTACAGGGTCACTTACATCATGATCTTATGGAGGCATTTTCTCAGTTGAAGTTCCCCCCTCTCAAATGACTGTACCTTGTGTCAAGTTGACATAAAACTAGCCAGCACCCTGCTGTTGATGTCATGTGTGATAATCATTATTTGTATATTATGTTCCCAACTAATGATTACATAATGGATTGTCAAATGAGTGGGATGTACAAAGTGTTCATAGTTGGAGAGCACATAAAGAGGAACCAGCTGTTAGATTATTCCCCTTGAGTCGCACTGAGATGTTTCTGCTCAGAAATGCCTTAAGATGAATCTTCTCTCAAAACTGAGATAGCTTGTGTGTTAGTCACACAAAAGTTGTTCTCAGAGACTTTTCTGTGGAACCTATTGTAAATGCCATGTCTCCCACTCCCCACCTCCGACACACACATGCCTTCCTGCATCACAGTAAGGGAGGCAGGGTAGCCAGATCATCTGGGAAGTAGTTTCAAAAACTCTAGTAATGACACTGATAACACCCGCTCTGAAGGGCCACTAGCCCATGCCAGCTCCACTGCTGGTCTCCAGCTTCCCTGGCCTAGCTGGAGTGAACTCAAGAAGGAGCTTTGGTCAAGGCTTTCCCATGTTCTGCTCCAGCCCCAGCCCGTGGGGTGCTCCCTGAGCAGGGAGGAGCACCAGAGTAGAAAGACACTGCCTGCTTACTCCCCCCCCCCAGTCTCTACTTCCGGTGTATCTTACTTGAAGTCTGCATGTTTCGAGTAACTAGAACCTATGTAACTAGTTTCCATCAGGAATGGGGTGCAGCTCAGTGGTACAGCGTTCATTCTCCCCTGAAACCAATCCTCAACTACCCCAAACACATTTCCATTAAAGTAATAGGAAGTGACCTTTTCATCTTACGCTGAATTAGCATACAACATAGGTAAACACGAAGGAGGTTATGCCGAATGTAGACAGGCAAGTGCTTCATGATCTCACATGAGAAAATCTAAAACCATCAGACTCACAGAACCAGACTAGAGTGATGAAGGCCAGTGCAGCTTACAGTTTTAGGAAGACTGTTGGAACTTAGTGATAACATGGTGACTCTAGTGACTGACTGCCTGATCAAAATTTGTTAAAAGAGTAGCTCTTGGATATTTTTACCACATACACAAAGGGAAACGATTGCAGGTGATGTTTATGTTAAATAGCCTGATTATGACGCTCATCACACACTATATACAGTCCTTACTTGGTGTGCCTTGCATATATAATTTTGTCAATTACACCTCAGCAAAGATGAAAAAAGATAAATCAACGTAAAAATGAAACCATACTTTACATACTATTCTATCTATAAAAAATATTTTAAACCTATTTTATTTCTCAGAGAAGAAAAATGCTATGCATTTAGCTGTAAAATAAAAGATCATTTCCTCTACTCAATATAGCCTTTATGCAGTGACCCGATTTTAGTTTGATGTAAACAACTGAGTAAATGTGACTGTCTAACAACCATATTCCTCACCTTGATTTAAAAAAAAAAAATCCCAGTCATTTTGACATTGACGGTGTCACCTGGCATACACTAAACTCAGCCTCAGGACGTCATCAGTGAAGTTTGCGTGCACCCCTGTGAGGAAGAGCAGCAGAGGGAGGAAAAGACCATGGAGACGCTGAACTGTTGTCCATAGGAAGGGTAGGAGTTGAGAAGGAAGACATCCCTGTAATGCTGGTCTTCACAACAGGCAGGAGTCGGGTATTTATGCGTGTATTTACAAGAAAGTCAAGTTCAGTAGTAAGCAAGGCCTCCCTTCCTCTTCCCCCAGGGCTGGGCCCTGTGATATGAGCTAGAAACAGGGCAGGGTGTGTGTGTGTGTGTGTGTGTGTGTGTGTGTGTGTGTGTGTGTGTCAATCTTTCACTATATCTCAAACCACTTCTTGCTGATTTTCCATAAGAAGAGATTTGGCTGGCATTTGCCATCCTACAGTATAAACTGTACATAGCTCTTTCTATTGTTCCTAATGGAAGCAAAGACCAATCCTCAGGAGTAAATTATTGAATACAATAATGTTTTAATAGCAGAAAAGAGACACAAGTAGCAATGGCTGCAGCTAAGGAGAAAAAAGGCGGATCACTCTCCAGAACAGGTGACGACCTCATGCATTAATGACAGTTTACAGGTGAGCCCACCTTCAGGAGTGATAAGGCTCCCGTTTCCTAATGTTGGTTGGTAACAGAGTCTGCACATAGTCAGCATCTCTCCTTCAGAGCTGTCATGTGTTTCTCTTCCTGAGCCTGGCTTCTTTGGACCAGTAATATTTTACTCTCCAAGCAAAATCATTATTAAATTGAATGTACTAGTCAACTGTGCTTCCACTGAACCTTGCTCTGCCAGGTTGGAGAATTAAATGCTAAAGCCCCAAGGCATCCATTGTGTGTACTGAATTAGCTTCCCTCTGATTAATCCAAGCTGGTACTAGTTATGTATCATTCTTGGGAGTGTTGAGAAGAGCCACTCAAACGATTCTCTGTGTCCTGTGGCTCAGTCATCCACCCCCTCTACTCCCACCCCACCAGCAAGAAAATGAGGGCACAGCTTTGGCTTCCACTCCTGTTGCCTGGCCTACCCTCTGAACCTTCTGGAATCACTGTGCAGGAGAGTGGAAGGCTTTGGAGCTATACCTCTGGGTTCAGATCCTGCTTTTGTCACTTTGTAGTGACAGTGACCATGTCCAATTTGTCCAGTTAGCCACCGAAGTGAGATTAATAGTTAGACCCATTTCACAGGGTTCTGTGAGAGTCAAACTGTGTGACACATAATAAGCATTTAGACCAGCCGCATAGAAGTCCATCATCAATGCCGCTGTTGTACTCATAGGAGATGGCTGGGCGGAGGGAGGCCAGACGGATCCTTTCTTGGGTCTGTGAGTTACCTACAACTTTGGAGCTCACTTCAGAAATGTTAGGAGATCGCAAAGAAACAACTTCAGGCCTCCTCTCTCCTCGTGTACTGTAAGTATTCAAAAACTGACACAGATCTTGAACACCTGGTACAGATTCTCCAAGTGTGAACCCAGTAGCACACGCACCTGGAACCTTACGAGGCACTCTGGTCCTTCCAGAGGCATCTGTGTCGCTCAGATGTCGTCTGGCCCAAGTGGCCCTCCTGTTGTTTCTGAGTGTTTCCCCATTGTGAACCATTAGCAAGACAGTGTTCCAACCTTCCAGTGTGTGCACTTTCCCTGGAAAGACAGATCTGGAAATGAGCAGTTTGGGGTTCATGTTACAGGGTGATGGCCAGGTCTGCTCACAAACATCTTTCTTCTCTTTGATTTTTTTATTCTTTTGAAAGTTTTATGCATGAGTACTGTGCTTACATCTTTTCCACTCCTCTCTCTCCATTCCAACTCTCTCCATGATTCCCTGACTCCCTCCTAAATTCATGACCTGTTTTTTAAACGCACGCACGCACGCACGCACGCACGCACGCACGCACGCACGCACGCCTGCCTTTCTTTGTTCCCTACAGGAGTGATTGAACATAAAGGACTTAAATTCTCATATATTGAGATTTTATGTATCATCTCTTCTCAGTATAGACTATGAAAGCTACAAAGCTAAGCTCCTTGTGATTTTTCTGATTTAAGGTATAGTATTTCTTCAAGAAATTAAATGGTAACTGAGTTGTTTGTTTAATGTGCTTGTGTCCTAAAATTTGGCAGTAGGAGATAGGTTGTCTCTGGGAAGCCCAGGCTACATGCTTGATAGGAGTTAGTCCTCAATTTGCAAGCTTGTTCTGCTAATAACTGGGACTTCTGCTAAACACATGGCAGAGGAAGCTGGCCATGATTCCCAGGGTCCTTTTGTCCACATCAGGATCCTCGTAGAAATGTGAGGAAGCAGTTTTTCCCACAGTGGAGATCGGGCCTGCACACGGAATGGTTGGAACCTCTCCTTTTCTTTCCATGTTGTAATGTACTGTCCTGTGCCAGGTGCTCCATGTCCTTTCCTCTGATGCCAGTGGCATCGGAGACCTCCCCAGGGACACCTTTGAATCTTTGCACTGACTGTACAGTAGATCATGTGGCCAAGTCGAAAGAAAGGAAGGACTTAATGTCACATCAGACTCCAGCACTGAGGTTGCCTTCCTTTCTGAGCCAGCATCCCTGCCTCCCTTCTGCCTTTAGGAACCCAGTTAATTACATCCCTGGATAGCTCGGCCTCCTCGATCATCTGGACAGGAACTCGGAGGAGGGTCATTCTAACCTGTGTTTCCAATCAAGTGGTTCAAAGGTCTCAGGTGTTCTAGAGGACAAATGGACTCTGGAGACCATAGATAGCTTCCTTGTCAACCCATTGCTGTGTTCTACTGCCTTCTGTTAATGTGGGGTTTCTAAATATTAAGTATACAACAGCCTAGTGAATGGAAAAATTAAAATACATGGTATTTTAAAACTATTATTGAAATGAGTTACCTTTATTTCTGTGAGGTTACAGAGGGAATATGGCAACTAAACCAGCTAGGAAAACACTCAACTATTGATCTACATAACCCTAACACTTACCCATTTTTAAATATGAATAAAGGTAGGTAGAAAGAGGAGCCAGGAATGTGTGAGCTGAGCCCTGAGATTCCAGGCAG
The DNA here is from genome assembly GCA_902168425.1 of Peromyscus attwateri. NCBI lineage: Eukaryota > Metazoa > Chordata > Mammalia > Rodentia > Cricetidae > Peromyscus > Peromyscus attwateri. The sequence goes on along the minus strand of CABHPP010139276.1, from coordinate 37,436 downwards.
GGATTGTCCTCACCCAGCAGTTATAACTGAATTCTCCTGCTTCTCCAGACACTCCAAAGCTTGTGAACACAGCATCAGACTGGACATCCAGAACTTGGAGACTTTAATATTTGAAGTTTATCCAGTACCTCAATCTCTTTTTTTCCTGCTTTCAACCATTGCATCAGGAAGAAATCTAGAGTTAATTATTGGTGAGGCAAGTATATTTGTTGAGCACTCTGTGCTCAAGGACATGCTTGATATAAAATAGAGTGTAATCATTATCCTGACTATTCTGATTTTATATAGAAAGTAGTCCCTCCAGTTCAGTGTTGATGGATCAGAGATGCTGTGTACACATCTTCCTCAGCCTCGCTTTGACTCTCTACATTTTCTTTACTTTATGTTGGTTGTACAGGAAAGGGGCTAGAAGCCACAGTTTGGGGAAATGGTTAAATCGATGGCCAGTGATCAGTGCAGAAGCTGGTGTTCAATGAGCAAAGGTCCCCTGATTTGGGGGGGGGGAGGACGGACACAGTCTTGGCATCTTGAATGTATAAAGATTGCAGCTAAGGGTGGGTAACAAATTTTATGAAATTTATCAGAATGAAGAAAAGACTTTTTAGGTTTTTTTTCATTACTGAAAATAGATTTTAGTGGAATTGATTTGAGTTTCTCCATTTAGATTGATGTTGGCTGTGGGCTTGCTGTAAATTACCTTTATTATGTTGAGGTATGTCTCTTGTATCCCTAGTTTCTTCAGGATTTTTATCATGAAGGATGTTGGATTTTGTCAAAGGTCTTTTCTGCATTTGTTTATATGGTGGATTACATTTATATAAATGGACATTTCCTGTCCCAAATGCCTGGTCCCAAATACTCAGCAGCTGCTTCTCAAATAATTGACTCAGAGGCTTAATATAAATTTTAAATGCTTGGCCGATAGCTCAGGCTTGTTACTAGCTAACTCTTAGACTTAAATTAACCCATATTTCTATTTATGCTTTGCCATGTGGTGGTACCTTTATTAGCATGGCACGTTTTTCTCCTGCTCCTTCTGTGTCCGGCTGGCAACTCCTGACTCCACCCTACTCCTTCTCATCATCCTTAGTTTAGTCACCCTGTGTAGTTCCTGCCTGGCTATTATTAAACCAATTTGAGTGACAAATCTTTACAGTGTACAAGAGGATTATTCCATCGTACATTTATCAGTTTACATATGTTGCACCATCCCTGCATCTCTGGGATGAAGCCTACCTGATCATGGCAGATGATTTTGATGTGTTGTATTCAATTTGCAAGTATTTAACTGAGAATTTTTGCATCTGTGTTCATAAGGGAAACTAGTCTGTAATTCTTTTTTCTTTGTTGGGTCTTTGTGTGGTTTGGGTATCAGTGTAACTCTAGCCTAGTAAAAACAGTTGGGCAATATTCCTTGTGTTTCTGTTTTGTGAAATAATTTGAGGAGTATTGCTGTTAATTCTTCTGGTAGAATTCTGTGCTAAAGCCATCTGGCTCTGGGCTCTTTTTGGTTGGGAGACATAATTGCTACTTCTATTTCTGTAGGGGTTATAGGTCTGTTTAATTTCCTTATCTGATCTTGATTTAACTTTGGTATGTGGTATATGTCAAGAAAATTATCCATTTCTGCAAGACTTTACGATTTGGTGGAGTACAGGTTTTTGTTTTTGGTTTGGTTTGGTTTTTTGGTTTTTTTCGAGATAGGGTTTCTCTGTGTAGCTTTGCGCCTTTCCTGAAACTCGCTTTGGAGACTAGGCTGGCCTCAAACTCACAAAGATCCGCCTGCCTTCCGAGTGCTAGGATTAAAGGCGTAAGCCACCACTGCCCGGCAAGTACAGGTTTTTAAAGTATGTCTTTATGATTCTCTGGATTTCCTTGGTGTTTGTTGTTATGTCCTCTGTTCATCTCTAATTTTGTTGGTTTGGATATTCTCCCTCAGTCTTTTAGTTAATTTGGCTAAGAGTTTGGCAATCTTAATGATTTTCTCAAAGAACCAGTTCTTTGTTTCATTGATTCTTTGTATTGTTTTGTTATTGTTGTTTCTATTTTATTGATTTCAGTTTGATTATTTCTTGTCCTCTACTCTTTTGGGACATTATTTCTTCCTATTGTTCTAGAGCTTTCAGATGTCCCATTAAGTTACTAATATGAGATCTCTCCCGTATTCTTTATGCAGGCATTAGTGCTGTGAACTTGTCTCTTAGCACCGCTTTCATTGTGTCCCGTAAGTCTGAATATGCTGTGCATTCATTTCCACTCAATTCTAAAAAGGTTTTATTTCTTCGTTTTTTCTTGACCCATTTTCACTCAGTGCTGTTGCTCAGTTCCCATGAGTTTGTAGGCTCACTGCTGTTTCTGTGCTTGATGGCCCAGCTTGAGTCTGCAGTGATCAGAAGGAATGTAGAGGGGTGTTTCAATGTTCTTGTGTCTGTTGAGACTTGCTTTGTGTCCAAGTATGTGGTCAGTGTTGGAAAGTGCCATGAGCTTCTTGAGAAGAAGGTGTATCCTTTTCTGTTTGGGTGAAATGTTCTGTAAATGTGTTCGGTCCATTTGGTTTAGGACTTCAGTTAACTCTAGCATTTCTCTGTTTAGTTTTGTCTGGATGACCTGCCTAATGGCAAGAGGCAGGCATTGAAATCACGCACTATCAGCATGTGAGGTCACTATGTGATCTGAGCTGTAGTAGTGTTTCTTTTGTGAACTTGGGTGCTCTTGTGTTTGCTGCACAGATGCTAAGAATTGCAGTAGCCTCTTGGTGAATTTTTCCTTTGAACATGTAGTGTCCTTCCCTCTCTCTTCTGATTAGTTTTGAAGTCTGTTTTGTCAGATGTTAAAATGGCTGCACCAGCTTGTTTCTTGTTGCTTGAAATATCTTTTTCCGTCTGTTAAGCTTCAAAACCAGGACAACAGCTGAGGTGCCTATTTAACATATCAAAGCGGACCTGGCTGCCAGGTCCAGCATCCCTCAATCCCCACCTGTTACAGGGTATGGCTGGCATACACTGCTCTCTGCCCTCAACTCTCCGCCCAGGGGCTGGGCTGCCCTTCCCCCAGAGGCTCTTTCCTGTGTAATCCAGACATTTTGGTTACCTGTCCCTTTCGACCTTTGGCCTCCTGGCTGCTACACCTGGTTCCCTCCTCTCCCCTCTTCCTCCCCCAACCCCACCCCCCACATGGCCCAGCTCAGTCTGGTCATGTCCACTCTGGACTCTCACAGATGTCCCTGCCTCTGGCTACGCTCTCCCTTTTATCTATAATAAACTTTCTCCTCCACCACACCTCGGAGCAGCCATGGCCTTTCCTTTCCATTTCTTTCTTTATATTCAGCGGGTGAAAGGAAACATCAGCTTAGGACCCCCAAGACCAAGTTCTCAGCACAAAGGAGATTTATTTGCCTCAGAAGGTCAGAGGGCAGGGGTAAGGGACAAAGACAGGAGATAGAGGATGAGGGGGAAGGGGGATGTGTCCTGAGGGGTTGGGGAGCAATAATAAAGGACTGCCTCTGGATAAAGAAGAGACAGGAAAATGGTGGTTTATAAAGGTAAAGGGGGAAACCCTGTGTTAGGATAAGATGTTTAGTTTTAATTGGGCATGTTAATTAGGTGAGCCAAAGGGGCCTTTTGATGCTTCACTTCAATACTGTGACAGCTGGACCTTGGTAATCAGCCTCAGGAGGAGGAAGTGGCCAAATAAGGGAATAGACCGTGGGGGCTAGCTTTAGGAATGTACCTCTAACGGTTCTTAGCAAGGCAGAGGGAACAGGGAGAAGGGCAAGGCCTGCCAGAGCCATGTGTGCCAGGCCCAGGCTGGCTAGAGTCCCTTCAACTGGGCATGGCTATACTCCCAGAACTTGGGAGGCTGAGGGGCTGAGGCAGGAGAATCTTGAGTACAAGGCTAACCTGAGCGTTATAGTGAGTTCTGGCCTACATAGAAAGGTCCTGCATCAAGTATACCAGACGTCAGTAACAGCACGGGATCTACATCATTTCATTCTGAGCTGCTGGTGTCATCCATCCAAGTACTTGATTGGTTTTGACATTCTGCCCTCAATCATTGCTGCCTCATTGTTGATTGATAAAATTATTTTCCAAAGGGCATTTCTAATTCTGACTCAAAAGGGTAAATAAGAACTCTGAGGTCTGAAAAGCAAGCTACAGGGGCAAGGGGGAGAATGCTTGTGGCTTGGAGGAACTCTGTGACAGAAGGGCTGAAGAGGAAGATGGACATCTACGAACCAGGCTGTCACTGGTCCAGAGAGGTTTGAATACCAGGAGGAGGTTGAGAAAGTTCATGGGGAAACTGATTCTTGGTAGTTGAGGCCAATACAACTGTGTATGTAGATGAACATCAGGGCTGCAGGAAATAGGATCTCTATGAAGCTGTGATGGTAACTGTTAGCAAACAAAGAATTAAAAAGGCAAGGGAGGAGAAAAATGGGACTTATGAACCCTGGTAGGGCATACAACCTTTAAAACAGGTGTAATGAAATTTTAAGTTGAAAAGTAGAGGACTGGAGAAATGACTCAGTAGGTAAAGAGCTTGCCATACAAGTGTGAGAACCTGAGTTCAAATCCCCAGAACCCTCATAAGGCTGAACATAGTAGTGTACGTCTATGATCCCAGCTCTCCTACAGTGAGTTGGGAGGCTGAGATAGGAGACTCCCTAGTAGCTTGCAGGCCAGCTAGCCTGATGTTCACAGCAGTGAACAAGAGACCGTATCTCGGACAAAGTGGAAAGCAAGGACCAATCCAATGTCTGAGGTTGTCCTCTGACCCCCACACATGTTGTGACACATATACATCTGCTTTCCTACACATGTACACACATACCATACACATACAGAGATTAGAAAAAGAAAAAAGTTATATTTTAGGATTTCTCTCATTTGCTAGAATTTGTGTAGTAATGAATTGTAAAGGATCTAAAATTCATTGTCTTTGACTTAAGAAAAGTTAGAAAATATTTTATTTTCATCAATAAAAATATTGTCCTGGTGAGAGAATGAGACATGTTTGTTTATTATTCTAGGAATCTACAAATGGATGAAATAATCACATAAGTTATGACTGTAGGTGAAATATTGTGGTACATGTAGAATAACTCTACTATTCAAGAGTGTATAATGAAAAGTAACTTAAGATGATTATGTAACTTCAATTTTTCCTTAATCTTAGTTTTCCAATAGAATTATATGTTAAAATACTTAATAATCTATTTATGCTAATTCAGAAAATCAGAGGTGACTTCACTTGTCCTTTGTTGATTACTGCCAAATGTTTGGTGCTTGTGAAAGAAATTTATGGAAATAAAATTAATTTATTATATTATTGACGTAACAGCAATATTTCATTACGGTCGCAGTGAATCTAACTGGTCCTCCTGTTTTACAGCTCGGCTCATCCTCTTCTGTGCCTTTTACATCCATTTTCTCTCAGCTTTTTATGACGGTTGTGGTGCCTCTCATTATTGGACAGGTAAGGGCCCGGCTTGCCCCTCTTTTCCAGACAGATTATCCTGTGACTTCTTAGGTAAAGTCAGGGCAAGTGAGGGAGTGAACGAAGAAAGACTAAAAGTGTGTGGATTCGGCATTTCCATCCTTTAACTTTTTAATTAACATTAAACCGCTTCACAGTTGGCTTGCTACATAAGAATCTGTGAGCAGACTCGAGCTGGATCTGGGAACCTTCTTTCTTCAACAACAGGAACTCTTCTACAGTGCTTCCTATGACATTGTTCAATAACTTACTTGTGAGCATACATATGTAAAACAAGGGTCTTTGGTTGTTCATTTGTGGTTTAAATCAAGGGAAGCTACAGTCATGAAAACTAGAGTTTACTATACGAATGAATGCAATAGGTCTTAAAGAAATGGTACCTGAGGATGCCCCCCCCCTTTTTTTTTTCCTGGATGACCTTGGTCAAGTAATTTAATCTTCCTAGCTCTCGTTCACAATTTATTAAATATTATGATTACAGTACCTCTCAAAGTATTGTTGTAAGGGTTAAATGAAATACTGATGGGTGTAAAGTTCTTGGGGTATCATCTGACACAAGTGAATGTACAGCTTCGGTCATTGTCACCGTCATCATCAGGAAGCAGCCCTTTCAAACTTTGTCCATAATATGGTATCCATGTAGATGGTACTGAGTACTGTTTTCAGTGGGGTTCTGGGGCAGGGAGTTCTGAGACAGGTTCTGTACAGGAAGTGTACAGGGGTGAGGGAAGCATGGTGGGGAGAGTGCCTTCCCAGCAAAGGCTCCCCCTGCTCACATACAGAGCTCTGGGGCTGGTCCAGCCCCTCAGAGCAAAGAGCACACAGTCTCCACACTTTCTCAGTCACTTCAGGCTAGCCTCACTCACACTCCTAAGGAAGGCGAACGATCAGAACAGGTAGTTCTGTACAGAGCACCATAGCATCCACTACACACACATTTTAAAATTAAGTTTATACTTAGAAAATAGGCCAAATTTAGCTTAATTGGGATGATTTAAAAGCAATCAAAGATTGCCATTTAATTAACTACAAGCTAACAGTTGAAAAATACACCCCCATGCCAGTCACATAATGAGGATTCTGAGCAAACAATATATCCCCTGCGGCCTCTGTAGCCTTTGTCCCATTTCCTACCCCTGGCTCACCAGGACCTTTCTCGATTTGTTTACTCCATCTGATGGAATGCCCCCCCCACCCCAGTTTATTACTCATTTGATTGTTTTAATCCACCTCTCCTTTGAACCATGTGATTTCCCTCCATTTTATCACTGCGGCACCTTGTTTGTTTCCTGTCTCAGCCCACTCATGATGTCGAGAAGCCATGTTTATTTTGTTTCCCATTACATTCCCAGGCTACAGGCATTCAGTAAATGTATGCAGAATGAATGACTGATAAGAAAACCAGATTCTGTTTTCATGCGGTGTACACTTTGTCTTGTTGAGGCGAAAGCACACCTGCCTGCCCCATGTCTCTACTGTGAACAGTATCATGTTCCCCATAATAACTTGCAACATGTAATTCTTCTCTTAGTGGATGTTGGAAATACCTATGAAACGATAAATATTTGGCTTATCACATATGGATGAAAATTTGTGTGCCCACGTAATTCAGTTTTTAAATGTATAGAGTGCTGTCTATCATTTATGTAAAAAATCAGAGAGAATATGGGTTGTTACATTGTTCATCCTATGTGTGCCCCGTAGTAAAACATTCAGTAAATTATAAAGTAGTGAAGACAGTCAAAAAGTAGTGAGAGTAGTTTTTTTAATGATTTTTTTTCACACAGTATATTCTGATCACAGTCTCCCCTCCCTCATCCCTTCTCAGGTCCTCCCCAACACCCACCCTCCATCTCCACACCCAACAGACCAATAACAACAAACCAACTGGGATCAAACACACACACACACACACACACACACACACACACACACACACACACACACCATAAAGACACAAAATAGGAAACCACAGTAGAGAGGCAAAAGTAAGGTTAAAACAATGCCTAGACAAAGCATTATGAGACAAAACATCTCCAAAAATACTGATGGGTTGTCCATCTACCGCTGGGCACGGGGCCTCTGTAAGCCCAGTGATGCTCCATTGGGGAAAACTAATTTTCCCTTTGCGAGGGGTTGTCAGCTGGAAATAACCTATGGGTTAGGGTGAGGGCTTGTGTCCACTTCCTGTCTCTACACTGGGACCCCTCCAGCTTTGGCGCATACAGACCTAGTACAGGTAGCTTTCTATCACTTCCTCTGAGGTGACTTGGCAGCTCTATGTGATAAGGGAACCTGCACACTTGCGTCTTCCTGGCCCTCATGGATTCTAATCTTTGGAGTGGTCGGTCAGTAGTCACCAGCACTGCACTGGTGGGTCAGCCTTTCCTGCTCCTGCTCCTCATGTCCTAGCCCTACCTCCAGGAAGTCATTAAATGCCACCCTTCCTCTCCCGAGGTCTTTCTCAACTTGGCATCTGCAAACACCATCCAGTGTGGGAGAGGGCAGCATGCCTTAGTCATCTCTGTCTAAGTCGTCACCCTCCTGAACCTGTTTTCTGTCCTGAATGTCTTCCAGTTCCCACCCAGGTCTCCCTGCCTCCAGGTAGCCAGAGCAGTGAGCACTCATGGTGCTCCCTGTTGTCACTCCCCTGGCCCACACAGTGAGCACT
>CABHPP010139276.1:11634-29259 GCA_902168425.1 Peromyscus attwateri | reverse complement strand
TGCTCCCTGTTGTCACTCCCTTGGCCCACAGTTTGGCTCTCCCTGCTTCTGCCTTGCACTTTTCCACCACGCCCTTTCTTACAGCTCCTGTCCTGCCATACTGTGCATTCCGCGTTCTCTCCTGCAGCCCCAGTGCAGACTCCCCTGCTGTGCAGTGGCCTGTCCTCACTCCCCTGGCCTACACTCAGCTCCAGCTCACCATGGCGGACACAGCATGCAGTTACCAAGAGATGATCGTGTGTTGTGAACCAGAAGCAGAGAGTTCTTAAGGTTTTCGGCTCCTGCCTTACATCTGTGTTTGCTGAGTGTGTCAGTCAGCCTGGGTGGTGAGTCCGTAGGCTCCCAGGTGTATTCGAGAGCATGCTCAGTAACAGGGTTTAAGCTAGACAAAAAGATGGACAGAGATACCCTTGAATGTACCCACGGCGGGCCCAGCACTTGTTCTCCTAGATTGCCATTTGTTAGGGTTATATTTTTAGGTCTGTATATAGTAACTACTGGATAACAGTGACTTCTTCTTTCCCACAAATCATCTGCCAAACATGCTTCTCTGACGACAGTGAGCTAGACACCAATCTATGAGTACAGCGGAATATCATTCGGAATCATTTCATTGACTTTTTTTTTTCTTTTGCCAGTCATGTATTGTTCTCTCCTAGGTCTCTGGGGTATGCCTCCTGGCCCTCAGCAGTGACCGCCCACTCAGGGTATGCAACTCCAGCTGAGCCAGTCATTAGTTGGTCTTAGTAATAAAATGTCAGAATTCTACTTTTGATTCTGTTCCTGGGGGTGAATTTGGTTCTCTGTCTTTCCTCCAAGCAGGGCTCCCTTCTGGTTGAGGTCACCAGCCTGGCTTGAATGTTCCAGATGCTTGCTTTGGTCTTCTAGTACTCCCTGCTGTGCAGGGCCTCTGGGGCTTTCGGTAGATACAAGGACCAGGGGTTTGTACCGTGACAGTGTGGGATGGGATTGATCTTTCCCAGTTTGTTAGGAACATTTGTGCCATTATGGTGTTTTCCTTCCTTCCTGACAAGCTGCCCTCCAAGTGCATGCGGCAGATGCTTCTTTTATGCGTTGTATTTAAGGATGATTTATGAATAAACATTTATGACACTGGATTTCTGTCACCTTTCATTATTTTCTGTCACCCTGGTTAGTTTGCAAAGCAGCGCACTGCAGCCCACCTTTTCTCTGTATGAATTAACAATTGAAGGCATGTCTGTATGTTAGCATGTGTTCTCTGGTCTTTGCACTCATGATTTGCTCCACAGTTTCCAGTCGGCTGTTCCTGTTAAATGGGCTTTAGCTTAAGCTGCAGTTAGTGTTACAAATTCTCTATAGTTGGCACATATAATGCTGAATTGGGTCTGAAATGTTTTCAGTCTCTCTTTTGCTTCATACAGCTGCATCACAGTGCTGGTACATTGTCCTGTGGGATTGGGATATGCTGTCAGCAGAGACAGACACTGCACCAACCCAGAACCAGAAGGGAGACTGACGATCACTTGCCATACACAGGCTGTTTCTAAAGCATATTCCATTCACTCCATTACTCACTCATTACTACAACTATTGTCACAGCCCTTTCACAGATGAACCACCAGGAAGTTAAGGAATTTATCCAAGATGTCAAAGGAAGGAGTGGAGCCAGGATTCAAGGTTATGCATAACCTGGCTTGAGTCTGTCTACCTGAGATGAGGTTCTCTCGGCAAACAGAGTGTATTCCTACTCACCAGGTGACTAGTTTTTTATAGTCTACGCAGGCTGTCTGGGCACTCTGTCTCTGTCGTCAACTGTATCCCTAGCAAGACGTCAGTAGCATTGTCCAGAGAGTAGAATGAAGGAATTTTCCCAAACTGATGCTTGTTACCACTTTTAAATGGATATCACTAAGGGATGTTGATTATTCCAGTTTATTATTTATTTATACTTTTTTCAAAGTATGCTAATATTATTTTAAACCTAATCAACATTTAATAAAACATTTTAAGAGAAGCATGTTATAAACATTGGCTTTAATACCACCTGTCTTAAAATATCCATTCAACAAGATATCAATAAAGAGACAAGCCTCTTTATGGAAATATATGAATTCATTGCAATAGAAGGGGAACATTGAAGAACCTGAAACCACCATGAAGAGAAATACATTTTAAAACTCAGGCTTAACGTGAAGAATTATCTATCATGCATCCTTACTCCAAACTCAGTTTATAAATGTAGTGACAGAGTAGAAAGAAAAAGCAAGGAAATACATTGACCAAAAAGATGAAGAAAACCAAAATGATGAATATTGCCCTCCAAGTTATCTTGGTATATCAACATTTTTCACCTAAGATGTGTCACTTTTACTGGGTTCCAATTTGAAGTCATATTACAACTGATATGAAACAGCTTATTGGAAATACAGTCAAGTTTAATTTTCCCATAGCCATGCCTGCTACTTAATTTAAAATAACGGAAATCAAAGTATTAAAGATGAGACAATAAAATGAAAGCCTTCCTGTGGGAGATTCACACACACCCCTTCCCTACTGGGAAAAGCAAATAAGCTAATGAGGATTCGTCGCTAAATTTTTAATGCCTGAGTTTCTCTGAGCACTGAGAACAAATGAGTTCAGTATAAATTCTAAACAGATATACCTGGCCACCTCACCTGGGTGCCTCTTCCCACCATCTTGAGTGTCTTTGTTCCTGAGAACTCTCTCGTGGGACAGTCTCAGGGTGCAGTGATCTCTCAACCAAGCTTTGGTTCTTGTAGGGTCTCTTAAACTGTCGATAAGGCAACAGTCTGGAGAACTTTTAGACAATACAGCTTCTTAAGCAACAGAGTATGACTGTGACAAACGTAGCTGCTGACTGAGGGATGGGGTTTTCTGGAGCTGTGTGGCCAGGCCACGTCTGTGAGGTACGTGTGCCGGCAGCTCTCCACTCAGACAACACAAAGCAGAAGCAGCGGCTCTGGGAACTGAGTTCTAAGCAAGATGGAAAGGCTCTGTGGAGCTGGAAAGAAAATGCGTGACTGGGAAAACAGGGCCAGATACTAGTGACCCTAGAAACGCTGACTGGCATTCTGTCCCTCAGCGTTGTCCCTGCCCTGGGGGTTCATCCAGCTCCCAGCTGTAGTTGATTCATCAAGATTAAGTATCCAGCGCTGACCCAGCGATGTGTTTGGGCTAGGAGGATTCTGACTCAGAAGCCCTTGTTTCCTGCCATATTGAAAGCAGCCTGCGCTACCACAAGACCAAGTGCCTTGTAATGAAGTTTTGAAGAGACTATTAGGTTAACTAAATCACATTACTGCTCATAATGTTGATTGATGATTAGAGATATGCCTTGACTTTAAGGTGGCTTTGGTTTCCAAGCTCTACCCCCATTCATTTTTATTTGTTTATTTTGTCAGGTCGGGGGGATGTGGCAGTGAGAGAGGTGGGCGCGTTTACTTTGGGAGTTGGGATCATACATTCTAGTCTGTTGTAGAGAGGGGACTTGTATGGTTTTAACTGTTCTGTATTAAAGTAAGAGTAACTGTTGTCACAGATGTCAATTCTTTCCCTTTATTTTTAAAGCAGCTGAACGATTTAAAATTTGAAGACTGTATTTGACATACAGTATATTATGAAATGACCTAAATGAAGTCCCTCGGGAGCCTTCTTATAGCCCCCCATGGTGTCGTGTTTGTGCAAGAGCCCGCTCACCACCCATGATACCTCACACACTGCTCTGCAGAATTCATGTCCTGTACACTAGTTAATAACTCTGGGCAACAGACCTGTTCTTATGTCTACACAGTACATTTTCAACACTGAGAAAAGAAATGAACTCCAATAGCTAAAATAAAGAAGTTTGAGAGCTCTCCTTCCCCGTTAGTATTTCAGTGAATCAATTATTACTTTAATATAAGATCTGCTTTAAAAACAAATCCTAAGCATTGCTGCTCAGTCTGTAGTGCTCTTTCTTACCCTTCGTGCCCACGACATGCAGGCTCGAAGCTTGTGTTCCTGTGCCTGTTACCAGGTGATCAGCTTTCTGCTGAGACTCTTACCTGATACAGTCAGTTCACTCATTCCTTGAGCTGAGGGAAGCAGATTCAGGAGTCATTCACCAAAATGTCCAGTCGAGAGAGTGCAGGAGCCATCCTGTGTTAGCTCTGTGGGGACAACCTCTGGTGGAAGCCTGAAGCCGTGGATAGAACTGAACCCAATTATAGACTTTGCTCTGCACATACAAATACATACACACATACATAGGATGAAGTTCAATTTACAAGTTAAGGGCAGTAAAAGATTAACTACAACCATAATAAAATATAACTATAATAACAAACTGTAATAAACTTGACTCACGGTTTGTGAATTTCTCACTTCTTGAATTTTGACTTGCCACCTTCGGGGTGAGCTTGCCCTCAGGTGCTTGGAACTGCAGGAAGGTACAACCGTGGCTAGGGGAGATGACTGGAGCCTGTTTTGTCTCTAACAGCTGTAAGGCTGTGCTCCACTGCAAGTTTAGCCTTTTTGATGACAGGATGTTGCCCTCCATCTTTCGGTGGTTCCATGACCTCATTACTGCTAATGGATCCCTGATAACTCAGCCTATTGTGAAAGTTCCCGTTCATTTATTCAGGATAGTGAGTGAATCAAAACTTAAAATTTCTCCACTCTCATCCTTATGAGGAGACTTGAAGCTGAGTGGCCGACTTTCATGGCCAAGCAAACAGTGTCACCGATATTCAGGCTGTCCTGATTTTAAGATCTGAGTTGGTCTTAAAATAAGAAAATGCTGCATTATAACTTTTGTTTCACCAGTCCTTTTGTAGAAAAGTTGGGACAGGTTTATTCATTTTTAAGTATTAATTTTAGAATTCTAAAAGCATACAAATGGCATTTGTCTTTGGATTCACAAAAAAACTCTAGATATTCAGATGTGAATTATTTAAACTCCCACAACACATGCACTTTTGCTTTTCAAGCATGAGTTATAATTTAATTAAAAACTTCTGGTGCATTGCTGGTGCTTTAAATATTAATATGTTCCATGGATCACTTTCGATTATCTACTGTCTTGAAATTCTTGAAGATGTCAGATTTTTAAGATTCCCAAAGTCGCACTTGGAATTGTCTGTTGAGGCAAAGGGGACTGTGATAATTACACACATCCATTAAGATTAGCAGAGGAGATAAACTTGGGGGAGGCTTAATGGGCCTGTCTCAGTGACAGCTAGCAAAGAGCATTTGGCGTGATTAAGGATGGATTTGAATGCGGTTGAAAAATCCACTCTCATTATGGACACCCAGTGGAAGTTGCACCACAAATACCGAATTCCCCAGAAGAAGAGTGGCGAGGCAGGGAAGCTTTGAAGTCCGTTGTGGCCAACACCCAGATTATCCTCTTCCCATTCTGTCTTTGCACTGTCAGAATCACTTTGTGATGCCCAGTTCCACTCCCTACATCTCAGAGAAGAGGTGACCTGTTGATCTCTGTGTTTCAGATCGTCCGCAGATACATCAAGGACTGGCTGGAAAGAAAGAAGCCCCCTTTTGGCGTGGTCAGCAGCAGCGTGCTCCTTATGATCATCTACACCACCTTCTGCGACACCTTCTCCAACCCACATATCGACCTGGATAAATTCAGCCTGGTCCTCATACTGTTCATCAGTAAGTGGGGAGGCGGGAGTCCTGCTGCCCCTGGTCTCCTCTGCAGTGTTGTGAAGCAGTCCATGCTCTTGGCTGTATTGTATTTACTCACTGACTTGATCCTCTACATATGGGATTTAGAAAGACACCAGCCCTACATTTGTGATCTTAAGCTGCTCTGCCTTTGTGTTCCATGCACCACTTTCTGATCTACAGTAATTCGTGTTAGATAAGAGAAGCCATAATGTGTGTCAGGGTCAACTCAGTATGTGTCACAATTCAATAAGTCACCAACTTAACTTAAACTCAGTCTGATCTCTTACAGTGATTTCAGAAAGATTTATGACATATGACATATTGCACATTGATAATAATTCAGCTGCATTGGATAATACGTAAAAGTTCCCATCACTGTTTCTAATGAAGTTTATATAAAGAAATGGCTCTTTACTTTTAAGGAACAGCATACTCTAAACGTCAATAAGTACTAAAGCTTAAAAAGCAACTTTGTATTCTAGTGGTCTTATAATTCCAAGCATGATTTTTGTTAATATTATAATAACAAATAATCTTTTTAACATCGAGGTGAGTTGTTTCGAGATGTGCATTATGTATACATTTGTGCTGTTCAGCTCCCAATGTAAGCCAGTTCTTTTCAATTGAACAAATGCGATCATCAAATCTAAGTCAAGGGGGGCTCTCGATCTTCCCACATGCTGCTGTCCCGGGCTGTGACTGAGAACAACTTAAGTCCACACATTTCTGCCTGTCAGTCAGTTGTGTTTGCGCTTTAGATGTTTCTGATTGCAGCAAGTTCTAGGTTGAGCCCAGCAGGCTGCAGGAGACTTGGATGGTGCCGATGCCCACTCAGTCCACCGTCTTCCTTTGTCTCTTCCTCAGTAGTCTCCATTCAGCTGAGTTTCATGCTCCTGACCTTCATCTTTTCCACACGGTAAGTGGCTTGGTACGTCCTCTCGGCCCGCTATTGGGCTCCTGTGTTGCTGTGCTGTCCTGCGTGTCCTTCTGTCTTGCTGACCGTTTTCTCAATGGCTCGCTGGGAGCTTCCTGCTGACACTTTGAGTTGAGACTTTCTGGCTAGGCTTTCTCCTGTCCCAGCACTGCTGTTTACCTTACCTTGTGGATCTCGTCCCTGACTGTCTCAGCAAGACTTAAGGGCTCCTGATATTTAAAATGGAATTAGTCTGTTTTCTGAAACTTCCTTTTCCTCTCTTATGTTTCAGTAGAAGCCTGGTTTAGTTAGGGTTTCTTCTGTTGCTGTGAAGAGACACCATGACCACAGCAACTCTTATAAAGGAAAACATTTAATTGGGGTGGTGACTTACAATTTCAGAGGTTCAGTCCACTGTAATCATGGCAGGACGTGGTGCTGGAGAAGGAGCTGAGAGTCCCGCATCTTGATTCACAGGCAACAGAGGAGTCTGCCACACTGGGCATGGCTTGAGCGTATATGAGACCTCAAAGCCCACCCCCACAGTGACATACTTCCTCCAACAAGGCCACACCTCCTAATAGTGTCACTTCCTGTAGGCCAGGCGTCCAAACACGTGAGTCCATGGGGACCACTCCCATTCAAACCACCATAATACCTTTTATTTTTAACAAATTCATATATATAAACAGTGTACCTCAATCATGTCCACCGTCTCCTCCTCCCCTCCAGCAGGTATTCCCTAACACATTCCCCTTCCTTTCATATCCTCTCCTTTTGGGTTTGTGTAACCCACTGAATCCAGTTTGTACTGGTTTTGAGCATGTTGGAATATCTGTTGGCTTGATCTTAGGCAGGCAACCATAGCTTCAGCAAGTTTATGAGCACAACGGCCGTCTCATGACCGAAAGGTAGTTTTCACAGCTCTCTTCAGCTCTCATGTTCCTTCCACCTTCTTGGAAAAGCTTCCCCGAGCCTTGTTTGTATGTTTGTTTGTTTGTTTGAACAGGGACTCCCAGTGTAGCCCCTGACTGACCTGGAACTTGTTATATAGATTAGGCTGGCTTCAAAGTCACAAAGGTGCCACACACACCCATTTTTTATTTTTAACGGAACCTCTATCTCCAGAGTTACTCAAACATCATTATTTTGTAGACAGTCACCTGCTTCTGTCGTAAATATTCTGCTCCCAAATCCATTTTCCTCATTCAGGCTCTCGGTGCCGTGATAGCACACTTCAACTTTTCTTTTTTTTTTTTTTTTAAATTTATTTATTTATTATGTATACAGCATGTATGACTGCTTACCAGAAGAGGGCACCAGATCTCATTACAGGTGGTTGTGAGCCACCATGTGGTTGCTGGGAATTGAACTCAGGACCTCTGGAAGAGCAGCCAGTGCTCTTAACCTCTGAGCCATCTCTCCAGCCCCTCAACTTTTCTTAATATTTCTTTTGGCTTCCAGTGACTTGGGGTCCCAGTAACCACAGTCTTGTTCCAGTGTCCCCAAAGCTTAGCCAGGACCTGCAAAATTAGGTTCATCTCGTAAGTGTGTTTTGCAGTTGTGAGAGACCATGTACTTTCATGCTGCCTAAGCTTTAGGTTAAGGTAAAACCTTCGTTGTTTCCTAGAACCACCTCACACTTTCTCATTTCTGTCTCTTGCTGAGACTGTCCCCATGTGTAGCTTGCTCTCCATGTCCTACACCATCTTTTCTGCCGCGCGCGCGCGCGCGTGCGTGCGTGCGTGTGTGTGTGTGTGTGTGTGTGTGTGTGTAACAAGTTTCACAATGTAGCCCAGGCTTGCCTGATGTTCACTATATAGCACATGGTGGCTTTAGCTCATGGTATTTTCCTCTCTGTTTCCCAAGGGCTAGGATTACAGACATGCACCGCCATGCCCAGCTCATCTTTCCTGGTCTTAGGGACTTCCATTAAATGCCACTTCTTCTGCTGGTGGGATTCCCTCAGTGCCTATTACTTAAGCCTGGGGAACGAGAAAGATGTACTCAGTGTGCACACACCCACACACAGACACACGCTGTACTTAGTGTGCACACACACACACACACACACTGTACTCAGTGTGCACACACCCACATACATACTCACACACACTGTACTCAGTGTGCACACACCCACATACACACACACACACACACACACACACGCTGTACTCAGTGTGCACACACCCACATACACACAGACACAAATAATTTAAAATAATAAAAGTAAATCTTATAATTGATAATACACCTTTCACGCAGAGTATTTGTAAAGAATGTTTAGCTGAGTTCTTTAAGTTCACACAGACATACAAAACCCTGTTACAGTTGCCAGGGCTTGAAACTAGGTCACCGTCTCCACTGGGGTCTGTTTCCTTTTCCTACTTTTGCATCTTTCTTACTTGTAATTGATGAAATCTGCCCCCCCCCCACTCTTTCTACTTCTCCTGCTTTGCCCCTTCCCCCTCCCCCCCAAGTTCATTTATTCCCTACCAGCTCTGTAAGTCTAGAACCAGCCTGGGCATGAAAAGAACCTGTCAGTGTTCACATCCTTTACCTGTTTTGGCCACATGCAGTGCCAGGCTGATGATGGGGATGTAGTATAAAGCCGAGAGAGACCCAGCTTGGAAAATGGAGCTTCCCGCCACCCCTTGCTTTTCTAATTAGCATTTCTTAGGGTTCTTGGTCTGGAATGTTACCATGTTAGAGAGTACTTAAAACTGATTTGTAAGTGATTATTCTACATTTGTCTGCAAACAGACAAATGGGTCCAAAATCCCAATACCGGACTCATGGACTTGGGCTTCAGCCCTGTTCAAGAGGCTTGTAATTTGTGTTGCTTTTCTATGAAAAAAATGGAGACTTTGTGTCTATCCTAAGAACATGGAGAGAGCTCAATGATCACGTCATAAAGCCCCCTGCATAAAGACCCAGCGCCGAATGAGTCCTCAGGGAACATGGGCATGCTAGGACATTGATGCCATCAAGGTGGCTTCTGGTGTGTGGCAAGGAGTGCTAGCAGACAGGGAGTCAGCTCTCTGTGATGAAGTCCAGCTCCCTTCCGCTGTCACACTTGAGTCATCCTGCAGGTCAGCCACAGTGAGTGGTCCAAGCTGCCTCTGCCCGTTTCATTTTGTTTTGATGTTGAAAGCTTTAGGAAAAGAAAGAGCGGTGTTAAAATGTTTGGAAGATACTTAGGCTGCTGACTGTGTAGTCACTGGGTGAGAAAGGAGAAGGGAGTCTTCGTGTGTCCAGCTGTCGGCCTTGTACCACAGTCCCGAGAGGAAGAGGCAGGGCTGCGGGGAGGAGAAGGGAGACGTTTGGAGGGAGGCGCCTACACCCCGGAGTTCTGGGTAGTTGTTAGTGCCACTCTGCTGATGACAGCAAGGTCTTCCTTTTTAAGAGGCAGACAAAGGCTAACAGAGATACGGTCCCTCCAGCACATTAGACAGAGCACTCTCGCTCGCTCGCTCGCCCCCTCTCTGAGGACCTTTTCTGCCTCACCTTCTGTGCTTCTGCTAGAGAAACTTGGCATGCCTTCCTCTGTGGGTACAGAGGAAGACAAAATAAATATTACGTGGAAACCTCTGATTGAAAGCCTTGCTAGAGAGAATTCTTAAGAAAGCAGTTGGGAAGAAAACGAAATAATCACCTGGGGGGAGCCAACATGATCAAAAGAATGATAAAAGCAGGATAAAAAGAAAATCAATATTAAAAAGAGATAAGGTGGGGCTAGGAAATGGAAAGTAACTAGCACGGTCGCCCTAGCCGGCACACAGATGCTTGCCCTGGAGATGACTACAGGTCCTCACTGCTTCCCCGCAGTGACCAGGACACTGTGTGTGCTGTGCTCTTGTGTCCTGATGCCACGCCCCACCAAGTGTGGACAAGGGTGGGCTGCTGACCCAGGCATCTGCTCTCCAACCATTAGATTTGAAGTGATTTTTTTTTTAATTTTGTTTTTAGTGGCTTTTTTCTGAGATTGATAAGGTGACCCCAGAATGTGGGTCAGGTTACTTCCTACTTTGTACTTTGGGTGTGCTGGGCTTCCGGTCCCTCTTCAGAGAAAGTAGGGCAGGAATGCCACCTCCTACAGTTGTTCTGAGAAGACACACTGGATGCACAGTGCTTCCAACAGTGCTCAGTGATACTCAGTGCTGTGCTCACTCTCAGGAGTAGAGGACCACCCAGGCATTTGCCTGCGGGTGCTTGCCTCAAAGTCCACGCCATAGAGCCTGTCACTGGATAGCTAGAGTCAAGCCAGTCCCAGAGGAGGGTAGATTTTAAGCAGAAACACTTGGTGTTCCCATCCTAAGGCCCTGCCCTCCCTCCTGCTGATGGAGTTTGTACTCTGGACCACAGCACTGCTCTGCCCCACACAGCCCAGCCTAGCTACAATCTCCTTACCTGAGCAGAACAAAAGAGTGACCCCACCCCCACCCCACGGATCCTCTTGAGCCACACTGGAAGTTCTGGTGAGTGTGGGGCCACTCCTGTCCAACCGGAGCCTCATAAACCCACTGGAAACGTGTTGTGATCTGAACAGGAGCGAATACCAGGCAGTCTTGGTTCACTAAAGGGAAACACTCCACCAAGCGTCTGTGGGAACATCCCCACAGCTACACATCCTGCAGTCCCAGGTGTCCTACAGTCTCTTCAGTCTGCCACATTCCCTCATCTGCCTGGAACTTGGGGGTGAATGGAATGCCTCCCATGACATGAGTCACTCCTGAGTTTGCACTCCCCTTCACCATTTCCTATACTTTTCCACACAACTTGTTTTTCTGCTTTGCTTCCAGCTCAGAAAAAAATAAGAAACTCCATTGACCCCTTTTGTCTGGTCCTCTTGGGACTGTTGGGAGACAGTCCTTACCAGTCTCTTCACAGTGCTCTCTCTCCCCTCCCCCTCTCTCTTCTTCCCTTCTCTTCCCCTCTCCCTCCATCCTTCCCTCCCATAGTCCCTTGCAACTTTAAACTCACCACATGTGCCATCAACTCTTGGACTCCCCAACCCTAATGGCTGCCTCTTTCATTCTGTCCTCATTCATGACTCTGTGCCTCTCAACCCAGAATGCTCAGAGCTCCTAATGTCCCATAACTTCTTCCTCTCTGTAATAGTTATGACAATAAAAATGTCATTAGTATGTCATAAGCACTTGCAATGTGTAAATTCTTAACAAACATTTGCATTTATCCTCACAGAGGTTTCAGATCAAGTGTGCTTGTCCCCAGGCCTGTGCTCTCCAGCTCTGGGCAGGGACACTGCTTGGAGAAGGGTGATGGCCTTTCTGGTCATTCCAACTCCATGTGGCCATTTCTTGCTCTTCCATGGCCCTTCTAGCTTCCCACTTAGGCCATGCTCTCCCTCTTCGGTCTTGGCTTGTTCTGTTTGGGTGATAACTTCTGAAGAACAAATCTGATCACATGACTCTAGGGTTCCCACTTGCCCCGTCTTCAAGTCCACACCCCTGCTCAAGCCAGTATTCCTGAAAATGAGCCGCATGAAGAGCCCGCTCGTTGCCAACTTCATATTGTGCGAGTCTCGGGCTATAGGTTTCCCATCCCTAACCCCTAAGAGGTTCTATGTGCTCCACTGTGGTATCCCACCTCCTCCAGGCGACAGGACATTCTTTTCTTCCAGTGGCAACACTTGCTCTCTCCCTCTTCTCCTCCCCTCTCCCTCTCCTCTCACCCCTTCCCCCTCCCCCACATGCAGTGTTTCTCTGTACTTCTACCCTGTCATGGTCCCGTGTTTGCCCGAGAGGTCCCTCCCCATAGCTTACCACAGGAATGAAGGGTGACGAGTAAAGGGATGAAAAATGTCATTTGTGCAGCATGATGTTTAAAGGGAAGAGGGCGTGAGAGTCAGATGACAGACAGACAGCCTTGCTGCATTCCAGTGCTTACTCATCTGTGGGGAGCCGCACGCAGGGGAGACACCAGACCTCAGCTGATACCAAGAGAGACCGGGAGGAAGGCTGCCGAGCATGAGCATGCAAACCTTTTCAGAGAAGAGGAGACTGGGACCGTTTAAAATATTCCCTTGACAGTGTTCGTGGGGTGGGGTTAAGGGGGGCCTTAAAGCCTTCCCTCCAGTGAGTATGACACAGGATAGAGGATCTACTTAGGGATTTTTCTAAATAGGAATTAAGATTTTTCTCCCATCAAAAGTTACAAATGGAGAGCTAAGGTTACTAAGGGAAATGTAGACCTGTTTATTAGAAACCTTTAAAAATTGGGTCAACACAGGTTTGGGGGACAAGCTCACTTAATCTGCAGCATATGTCCATGTACAGTTCACTTCTGGAGCATTTTTTCATGAGCTAACTATTGTCAGAGTTCAGGGCACAGAGTAGGTAGACACACTGTACCACCTACAGGAATTGGGGAAGGGTTTCTAAGATAGGAGGGAATGTTATTGTTGTTATTATTATTATTTCTAGTTTTAGATCATGGTTTTCTAAACCGTTGTAACTGGGCATAGGAACTTAGGGTCTCTAAAGAAAAATCCAGACAGAACTGTGCATTTTGGTCCGCAGTAAGCTCTGTCACTAGGGTTGATCAGCAGGATGCTAACATGAAGGTGGGCACATTTGTATGGGATATGCTTAGGTTTTCTTACACATAATGTAAAAATCCTCCCCCTTTCCCCTTAGGAATAATTCGGGTTTCACACCAGCGGACACAGTGGCTATCATTTTCTGCTCCACACACAAGTCCCTCACGTTGGGTAAGTGATTCACCAAGTTAAAAACTACATATCACCCTAAATAATTCTGAAACTCAGAAACTTGTCAAATGGAGCGGGACCATCCATCCAGTTGGACAAAGAACAGCAGTCAGATGCAGGCGGTCGTCGCTCGGGAGTACTCTCACTTGAGAAAGTACTAAGGGCCGAGTTAATAATGCAGGATTTAACTGGATTTGCAATCATGTCTTCAATACTAATGAAAAATGATTAGTCCAGAATGTTAACCCAAGTTGGTTAGAGGTCTAGAAGACCTGTTTCTGAAAAAGCAATTGACAAAAACTTGCTTTGGAAGATTCTAGACATGCACTTGAAAAACACTGACTTCTCTGGGAGCTCAAATGAAGATGAGAATAATGCTATTACTCTAGTTTGGTGACTGACATTAGTTTGAAATTCATCTTTTAATATTATGTTGTTTTCTACAAAGGCATTTTAGCTATTGTGACTTAATTGGATTAACAGTTAAAGTGAAGTATTTTATTTAATGGAAAAGATTAAGAATAATAGTGCTAATGTCTACTTAAGCTTATCCAATTTAATGCATTATCCCAATAACCTCTGAGACATCCCAAATTCATGTTTTCAGTCATTAAAACTCATTAAGTAGTCAGGAACTCTATTGCAAAATGCATCATTCATAAACTCCTTGGGCTTGTTGGGGTGGTACGTAAAAATTCAAATTAGAAATTTCTCTGCATTTGGAATGTGATTCACTTGAGAGAATGAGGAATCATAATGTTGCTTTGAATTTGCTCACATTAAAAACATTCGTTCGTCAACTAAAAAGTTGATAGATTTCATGTTTTCCTAAGTCCTAAACAAAGCTGTCTGATGGGGTCTCTGCCAGTTCTGTTAAGTTTGGAAAATAATTTCAAAACTAGACACACTCTTTAAGGAGCAGTTTCTAGGTACATTGAAGTCCTTGTAGTAACCAAGCTGAAGGGAAGAGCTTTGGGATCTGCATTCTAGCCCTGATGACATGCCTCTTGTTAGCAGTGTGAACCTTGGCTTTGTGTTTCTAAAGTGGGCTGACGTCTACTCTCAGCATGAGTGTAAAACCGAAGGACAAACTGGATCGTAAACAGCCAGCCCTGACACAGTGGACAGAAGAGTGCACTCTACAGAGCTTTCTAGAGGCTATGAGGTGTCCTCTCACAGCTGACTGTGCTGGCTAGCACTCAGTGGCCTCCCGAAGTAGTACTGTTATTGCTGTCCTTACTTATGTTAGTTATAAATGTGTTATTATGCCCAGGGTTCCAGTCACATGCCCCTGTCATAGATTTTCCTGAAATAGCTGTAGACCAGCTGTTGACCTCAAAGAAAGCATGTCACATTCTGTCACCCATGTTGTTATGAATGCCAATGTGTGGCGTTGCAAGTCTTATAGAAATTGAAGGATGTGCCCAAAGGTCAGAGGGTCAGAGGGTTCAGATGAGCCATGTCTTAGAGCACATGTTTAACCATGACTGTCTTGCCTGTCTGCAGTGGGCTATTAAACCTGGCAGCGTCTTGGGACTTGCTGTGGAGTGAAAGACTGAAGTGGGTGATGTCTGTTTCTTTCTGACCCTCTCTGAGCAAACAGCAGCTAGTTGAATGTACTGCAGGAAGCACCGGGGGCATTCTTCAGGGTGGCTGGTATTTCTTTCTCTATAAGCAAATCCATTCAAATCAGACTCTTTTCCTTTCCCTTAGTCCTAGGTTCTTTGCTCTTTATGTGTTCTGAAAGCTGATTTGCAGAAATAGTTGTTTGGATAGAAAGGATTGGATGAACTTGAACTTGTGTTTGCTTGTAAAGAGTTCTCCCAAGAAGTATGTACTTGGCTCTTCCAGTGATGGTAAAATACCGTGGCAGCTAGTGAAGACACAGTGAGTGTGAGATACCGCGGTAGCTTGTGATCACAGAGTGATGGTAAGGCGCTGTGGCAGCTAGTGACCACACAATGTAACCTTCGCTGTTTTATACCCTGATTGGCCCAAGCTCTCTGAAACTAAAAGACCTAATACCTGGCCTGGCCTCAGCTTCCTCAGGTCTAAGGTGAGAGAATTTTACTTCCAGTTCATACATTCTGCCAATCTTGATTGGCTTCCTTGTCTAGTCTCCTTGGCACACCTCAGTGGTGTCCTTATCTCGGACAAAGCACCTTATTTCCACACACACCCAGGGCTGTGGGGTGATTGCTAGAATGGACCTTGTAAAACCCAGTAAGTTTGCTCTGCCCATTCTCACAAGATTTCTCTCCTGGTGGGCTGCTGTCCCAAGGGTGGCAGAGAATGTGACCCGACCTGCAGGCCAGACACTGCCAAGATAGAAAGAAATGTCTGTGCTGGATTGGAAGATCGGCACATTCAGTGTGAACAATACCACACTCTGGAAAGGGAACAGAAATTCAGCATAATGTCACCCAGAGTGATACTATTTGTCTTTATACACAAAGATGAAATACCACAGATTATAGTATAGCTGCTCTGCACTTCAGAAATACATCTTTTCCTGTGGCAAATACTGTCCTAATATTTCTTCCAGTGATTTTATATTCATACAAACACATGAACACATGATATCAAATAAAATACATTAAGAGAAACTTAGAAATTATAGTGTACTATTATACCTAGCCAAGGTGTAAGATTATTATTATAGTAATTATGTATTATTGCAGGCCCTGTGACAGTGAGGCTTGGGACGCGTCCTCAGTGCCCTCCGTGCATTCACCTCTGGTTTATTGTATTGTTCTTGCCTCGCCCTGGCTTGGTCTCTTCCATGTACTCACATCTACACACATGCTGAATTTGATTCATTGCTTTTATTAGCGCATTTGCCATTGATTGATTAGTTCTTCGTATTAGTACTTTTTCTATTGATTGATTGCAGATGAAGTGACTATTTGACCTTTAATTATGAGGCTTCCTATTGAAAATGACATTGAGCTATGGCTTCACATAATCCATCTGGAAAGCCTGACGTGATGCCATTCCCTGGAGTTCGTTCACTAAGGCAGGAAGCCTGGAGGAAGTGCAGAGCTATCACTGTGCTTCATCTAAAACAATACCACAGGGCTTGTTCGCCATGCTCCTCCGACTCCAACTGGGTCGGAGGCAATTTCAAGACAGCAGTCCTTGCTGTGGGTTGCCATAGAAGCCAGAACTCTCGCTGGTTCTTCTCCAGTTTGATGGTGATATTGGTGTAATAACGAGAGGATACTTTACATAGAGAGATTGAAGAGTAGCTTGTAGCCTAGGAACGATGGCTCAGGCGCGGTCAGTGGATTTCATCAAGAAAGAGACTAGGTCCCAGCTATCCCTTGGACTTGGTGTTTTACTTTTATTTATCTCTTTTCTCTCGGGGATTCAAATCACTTTGCTTTTCTTGAGTTTCAACATATGTATAAATGTTTCTTGCCACACCCATGAAGAGAATGGTTCGGGATGTTTGAGGTCCTTATACAAGCATACATTTGTACTGGTTTGTAATTTAAATACCAAAATAAAAAGACATCATCTCAGACTGAGTCAACTGTTGACAGTCAATAATGGTAGTCCCAGGTTTTTATTTGCAAAAGCATTTCTGAATTGAATGCACTCTGTTTAAAATTTAAATTGAGTGTTATAATCAATGGCTTATAAATTATTTATGGACACTTGTATAGAAGGCAAATCAAGGCAACTCTTCCTCACATTGTCCACACGTTGTCATGAACCTGTGGCCACTGCTGAGTTGTGGTAAGGAGCTACCAGCTAGAAGAATCGAGTTTTTAGGATTCAGTAGGGAGCGAGGAGGTCATATGCCTGATTCTAGGCTAGATCCAGCTCCAGTTCCTAGGATGCTGGTTCTCAAAGCTGGATCAAATGGTACAGCTGAGGAGACTTCTTGGCCCCATTGCCGAAGTGAGAAGGTGTGCCTGGCACCTGTGTTCTTCCAGCGTTTAGTTTCTGTAGGTCTGTTTCTGATGTTTCCTCTATAAAATAATTTTTCCTCTTAGGTCTACAGAGTAAAGTTCTTGAAAGAAATGGTGTCTCACTGTCATGCAAAAGGAAATGCAGCTGTGGCTGCTGCCTGCAGAGGTTAATAGCATCCTCACAGGGCTGGGAAGGTGCCTTAGTGGGTAACACCCTTGCCATAGAAGCTTGAGGAACTGAACTGGAATCCCCAGAACCCACGTAAAGCTGGGTGCTGTGGCATTGCCTCTGTAACCCAGTGCTCCTGTGGTGGGATGAAAGGTGGAGGCATGAGAACCCCAGGGGCCACTGGGCCAGCGCTCAGGACACGTATCAAAGGCTGTTCTCTGAC
>CABHPP010139276.1:0-11534 GCA_902168425.1 Peromyscus attwateri | reverse complement strand
GAGCCATCTCTCCAGCCCAAGATTTTTTTTCTAATCCTCACACTGCCCAAAGAGAAACAAAGTCACAAAGGGATCTTTTATTCAACTTTAATTGTAAGCTTTTCAAGAATGGTAAAGAATGAGTTCTACCAGAACTGAAAACATGATTTGTTTGATCACTTTCTCAGGAAGATGTGGAATCAAAATATGGATATACAGTTCCGGTGCTCCTTACCCAAGGCTATCGGATTCTGTTTGACACACAATGATTATTTTAACTGCCACAGAGCTGGGCAGCACTTTTTAAAGCAGTAGTCTATTGTGTGCCTGTTTTTTATTTTTATTTTTTTATTTTTTTAAAAAAGGCATACTTTAACAAAGAACATTTCTCAGAGTTTCGTGGGCTGTTTTGTTTTTTGTGCTAGACTTGGTCACTGGTAGTGTGGCTAGAACCCAGGGTTCTGTGTCCCGAGTGTGACATTCAAGATAAGGGAGCTTGTATGTGTTTGTTCTTCAAGTATCGTCACCCTAACACCATGCCAGATACTCTCCAGCTGACCAGCACCCTGGTCCCCACGCTTCTCCTATTTTCTGTATCGGTGACCGTCCAACATTGTATGATGCAGCCTACATTGGAAACCCACTTCACCCTGTGACTTAGAGTTGATTTTGCAGCTCACTGAAATAGGTCTGAGGCCTGACAGCTGTTACACCCCTTCCCCCAAGTGCTAACTGTGTAGCCTCTGGTTTCGGGTGTCCTCTCACTGAATTTCTGCTGAAATTTCTGACAAGGAAAGAAGGAAGGAAGATAGTCTTTATTGCTATTTAATGTCAACTCTTAATGTTATAAGCTTTTATTTCTATAGTCAACTACGAAGAGGTGAATTGTACACATTGGTAGCAGCACCTATATACCTCGTATTTCCGAAAGGAACATTCCGTAAGAACTGAGGGGAATACAGCTCATCATCCTACATGTTGCCCTTCTCAGCCTTTTCCAAGGTGGCCACTGCCACGTCCTGAAACACCAACAAGAACCCATTTCCCAAGTCTTCCTGCTCCTCTGTGCATTCTCTGTCAGTTGCAGAGGGGTCTGTTTATCATTACTATTAATATTGAGAAAGTTTGCCTCCAGCAATACTAAAATGTGCATCACAGAACAGAGCTGCTTACCATGTTAGACGTGAAGAATCTCACCCAGGAGATGCCAGTCTCTTGAAGTTACAGCTCTCCGTCTCAACTTACAAATAGACGGGCGAGAAACAGCCTTCCTTCCAGAGTTGCATCTCCAATTACTTATTTGGTCTTGTCTCTTCCCTGAAGTTCCCTTAATTGAGCCAGACACTGTAAGCCAGGAAGCGTACGTTTAATGACAGCCGACACCAGGCTTTACAGTAGAGGGAAAAGTGAACCTGAGGCTGTGAAGCAGAGGGCATGCATGTCCGCTTGTCATCCCCAACTGCAGCCCCAACCACGGGACAGGAACGGAAGGTCAGGTGCCCACTGCTCCGTCTGTGCGGCACGTGGTTGGCTGTGACAAATCACTCAGGATAGGAGATAGGAAATTAGACACAACTCAGAAGATGGCTGTGCCACAGCAAGCCGGTGAAGCAGAGAATGTGCATGTTGTTACAGGGGCAATAGCCCAGTCAGCAGCTCGCTTAAGTAAGCATGAAGACGTGAGTTTGATACCCAGGACCTACTTAAAAAGCTGCGTGCAGCAGCTCACCCTTGTAACCTGGGGTGCTGGGGCGGTGGTGGCTGAGCCATTTCCTTCTCTGTTGCTATGATAAACATCATGGCAGGAAGCAGCACAGGGAGAACTGAAGGGAAGATCCACAGTGGTGAGGAGGGCATGGCAGCAGTGGCCAGGCCGAGAGCCAAGAGAGCATATCTCACAGGAAGCAAAAGAAGCGAGCTGCAAGGGTCGGTAAACTCCCAGAGCCTGACCACAGTGCGTTTTCCTCCAGCAAGGCTCCATGTGCTACACGTTTCATAACCGTCCTGTGTCTCCTTCCAACCACTACAGCAGGTTCCAAATTCCCAAGGCTTTCTACCCTAATCAGGGAGCCCCAGGCCAGTGAGAGAGACTGTCTCAAAAGATGAGGTGGGAACCCTTGAAATTGCTGGGTAAAGGGACTTTCCATAGAGCTGACAATCTGGGATCCCAGGGACCCCATGGTGAAAGGAGAGAACTAGTTTATACAAATTGTCCACTGATCTCTGACACATGCTGTGTAGTAAAGTTACACAACACACACACACACACAAATCTCATTGTCCTTGCATTCATTCAACAAGTGTGTTTTTGGTGCCTCATATGTGCCAGCCCTCTCTAGGTCAGGGGTCGAGCAGTGAACAAACAAAATGCTCACCCTTGTTCAGCTTCCTTTCTAGTGAGGGCAAGCTGACTACCCCTTTAACAGCAGCATATTAGCTGGTGGTGTTGCGGAGAGCGGTGAAGCCGCAGGCCAGCGCAGCACAGGACGTGGGGAAGCGTTCAGGTGCAGAGAACACCTTGCCTCAAGCACCTGAGGGAAGGTGGGAGTGAACACATGGATGTCGAGAAGGACACATAAATACCTGTCATGGTGATGGCTAAGGATCAAGGCATGGCACAGGCGTGTAGGAGGAAGGTACCGGCCATTCTTCAGCCAACAGAATTGGGGTGGGAAAAATTAGAGCAAATGAGGTTAAAAGTGCTAGGCCAAGACCCTCCAGCCACAGCCAGACTGGGCCTCACTGGTCACTGTGAGGTCTTGCCTTTTTATCCAAATGAGAGGGGAAGTCACTGGCGTGTTCTGGATGGACAGATGACAAAGTTAAATCCTCAAGTTTGAATGGTTTCCTTGGCCACTCTGTTGGGTAGGTAGGAGGATGCACCATGGAGAACTGGGAAGATCAGTGAGGGGCTTCAGTCCAGACAGAGAGCAATAGCAGTAAACAGAACTAGTGGGGAATGTTGGGTATATCAGTCAGGGCTCTCTAGAGAAGCAGAACTTAGTGTGCGTGTGTGTGTGTGTGTGTGTGTGTGTGTGTGTGTGTGTGTAATTCATTAGAATGACTTACAGGCTGCACTCCAGCTAATCCAACAGTGGCTGCCTATGAATGGAAAGTCCAAGAATCCAGAAGTTGCTCAGTCCATGAGGCTAGATGTCTCAACTGGTCTTCAGTATACACTAAAATCTTGAAGAAATGGGTTCTAATGCCAGTGAAGGAAAGGATTTGCTAACAAGGCAAAGAACAAAAGCTTCCTTCTTCCATGTCCTTTAATAGGCTTTGAGCAGAAGTTGTGGCCTTCCCATCTCAAGATCGGATTAAAGGTCTAGACTAGAAGTAGATTTACTCACTTCAAACCAAGCAGAAAATCTCACAGGTGTGGCCTCCATTTCTGGACTGTAATTCATGCCAGATGTAGTCAAGCTGACCACCATGAATAGCCATCACACTGGGCAGTGTGTGCAGGAAAGCAGTTGTTAGCAGCCTGAGGGCCACGGGTGTTTATTCTGCTAGAGAGGAATACAACAAAAGTCCTAGTGGTAGAAAGGGATTGGGGACACATCAGAGGCTCAGCGTCAGGCACGAGCAGTCTGGTGGAGTCTGGACTGTGGTCAGAGCTTTAGTCCCAAAGATCCTATCTGGTCTGTTAAACAGGATGACATCACCCACAGTGAGCAGCTGGAGGGAAAGAGCCTGCGGACTGGAATGACCCAGAGGGTGGAGAGCTGGAGTGGGTTGATAGCAGAAAAGTGGAAATGCAGTTGGCCAGACACATGCATGTCAACTTGCAAACCCGTGTTCTTCTCTCTCATATGGCTGAGTTAAACAGTATCAAAGCAGAAACTGTTCTGAGACATTGGAAAATGGGCCTGGCATTCATTTGGCACTTACTGTGTGCTAGGCACTGTACTGGGTTCGCTTGCCTCATTATCTCAGGTAACATTTATAACAACCTTGCACAGTACTCATGATCTCATTGTCCAAATTAGAAACCTGTGAGGGGTTACACAGCTCACCCCAGTGTGCACTGTGAGTATATCGCAAAGCTGGCCTACAGCAGCCTGCCGTCTTGCTCCAGACGCGCTCGCTCCACAGCTGTTACAGGCCTGACTTTAGCCTGGCTCGCTTTAGACTCACATGGGAGCTGTCCATGAGTAGGCCAGCCAGGAACTTCCCCACACCCATGGATTCCCTGTCTGCAGTCTGTTTGACACCAGCCCCTAAGCACTTTCCATGTGCAGCTGAGACCAAGCTCCCACATTTCACCCATTGACTATACCTGTCCATTCACTCCTCACAAAGTTGACTGTACTCTTGTGGAAATTAAAATTATCAGTGCCAGATTAAATGCATTAAGTATTCAAAGAAAGAAACAGGAAGACTTAAAAAAAAAAAAAAAAAGTTAAAATCATTCTTTCCAGAATTGACTCTGAGAGTTTTCTCAAGTTTTTCCAGTTAGAAGACTTGTAAATGAGATATATTTTCCCAATTCTTATGTCATTGAAACTGAGTAAAAGTGGGGAGTACATTATCAAAACAACTTCAAGCTGAAATAAAATAGAAATCTAACTCCAGCTTTTTTCTTTCTTTATTTTATTTTTAGTTGTGTGTGAGCCTTTTCTTTAAGGGGTGTGTGTGTGTGTGTGTGTGTGTGTGAAAGAGAGACAGAGAGACAGAGAGACTGACCATGGAGACTGGAAGAGGGCATTGGATCCTCTGGAGCTGGAGTCACAGGCATTGTAAGTCACCTGATGTGAGTACTGGACACTGAACTCCAGTCCTCCGCAAGAGGAGTGTCTTAGTCAAAATTCTATTGCTGTGAAGAGTCACCATGACCATGACAACTCTTACAAAGAAAACATTTTAATTGTGCTGGCTTACAGTTCCAGAGGTCTAATCCAGTATCATCGTGGTGCGGAGCATGGTAATACATGCATGTAGACATGGTGCTAAAGAAGTAGCTTAGAGTTCTACATCCTGATCCAAAGGCGCAGAAAGAGAGATAACTGGGCCTGGAAAAGGCTTCTGAAACCTCAAAGCCCACCCCCAGTGACACACTTGTTCCAACAAGGTGAGACCTCCCAATCCTTCTCAGATAGTGCCCCTCCCTGATGACTGAGCATTCAAATATCTGAGCCTATGGGGGCCGTTCTTACTCAAACCACCACGGCAGCGGGTGCTCTTAACTGCTGACCCAGTTCCTGGCCCTGTGGAGTCAGTTCAGTTCCCAGAATCCACATGACTCATTCATCTTGGTCTACAACTCTAGTCTCAGGGGCTCCAACGCCCTCTTCCGGCCTCCTCAGGCACTGCATGATGTGGTACACAGATGCACATGCAGGAAAAGCACTCATACAGAGAAAATAAAAATAAAATTTCCTTTAAAAATTCCGTTGAGGGCCTGGACAGATGGCTCAGCAGCTAAGAGCACTAGCTGCTCTTTGAGAGGTCTTGAGTTCAATTCCCAGCAACCACCTGGTAGCTCACAACCATCTATAATATGATCTAATGCCTTCTTCTGGCATGCAGGTATACATGCAGAACACTCATACATAAAATAAAAGTAAACTTTAAAAATGTTTTAAGGTTCTGTTGACTAAAACAAGACTCCAGTGTTGATCAGGTGGAGCCTTGTCTGTGTGGCGACCATGTCAAATGTAGCCTGACGACATTTTTGTTATTTTTACCATGTGAAATACTTGCTCTATGTTTAATGTTTCATGTTTTGTTAGTGTGAACATTAGCAAGATTTTCTTCCTCAGCCTAGAAAAGGAAGGACATCATCTCCTTACTTCTTGCACACCTTGTCTCCAGGCCCCTCCTGGGAAGAGGGAAGGCTGTGGCTCAGCTCTTCAACTCAGCCCTGAATTCCCTACCTGCTAATTACTCCTGTGGTGCAGTCAGTCAGGTGAGGTTGTACCTCTTTGGAGACAGCAACCTCAGTCGGAGGAGTTAAGTGTTTCCTTGTTGGTATCCGCTGAGCTGGCCCAGACCATTCATTAAACGTCTTTCCCAATCAAAGCATGCCTGTTTCAAGACAGAAACACCACCAGCTGCTCAGTTGGGGCTTTTCTTGCATCTTTATTTACATAAAACTTCCAGCAATGTGATAGGATTGCAGCCAGGTAATTAAAGGCAGAAAGCCTATCTTTAATTCTCCCAATGGGCTGAAAATGACCCCCAAACAACTCTGGTTCAGAGTAAGTAAAAGTCTGCCAGCCTTAGGTACCTCTGTGTAAAGAGACCCAGCCTCCCTGGCCTTTCTGTGTAAACATTCTCTTCCTGAGCCTTTCTCCTCCGTTCTTGTGTTAATATTCTGGGGCACCTAAGTCCCCAGGCAGTGACTGAGGCTGATGGAGAGCACAGGCTGTGGAGCCAGTGTGTCTGTGTTCGATCCCACCTGCACACAGGTGTCTGTGTGCGGCCAGGGACCTGCTGCTGCCTCACTTCCTTCTGAACCTGAGGAAGGTGGTAGTAGATCACTCGTTTGGACAAACTGATGGATGGGTGCCCTCAGAACACCGTGCTCACTCCCTCCTGCCTGACCGACAGACAGGATCCACGTGTGGCTTCTGAAGCCTGGCCTGTGCACAGTGTTTACACCTGCCTGTCTTCCTGAGTGCTGGGATTAAAGGCGTGTGCCACCACCGCCCGGCTTCTCTAAAGTCTGATCTTTAGCAAGACTGCTTCTCTTCATAGTAACCTTATTCTATAGCTCTCTATTTGTTCATTTTCTCTTCCAAGGCTGTTCATTTCTGAGAAAGGAAATTTTTGAATTCTGCTTTTGAAACATGAAGGGAGGGCAAATCTACAGGAAATTTCACATAAGCATCTGTTCAGAGGAGCAAATAGTTTCTAGCCTGTGCTGGAAAAAGCATTATAAGAGTATGGTCATGCCACTTGCACAGGCAGAGATGTAGGCAGGAGAGCAATATTCAGGCCCAAAGAGGAAGCAAGTGGCCCTCGAGGACAGCAGGATGTCTGAGCCATTGTACACCGTCTACTCAGCTGACAGTTCCTTTGTCCCCTTACCTGTGAGGTGCCACCAACAGAGATACTGATGGACATAACTCAGGCCTCAGGTTGGAAGGTGCTGTTCCCTTTCCGTCTGTTAAACTGATGTAAGATATCCTGTTTCCTGCTAGACACAGAGGGGTTTGCCAGCCTGCCCAGAGCTACTGGTGGCCACTCAGTGTCCAGCAGTTTGGAGATGGTAAGTCTTTGTGGTCTCCATGAGTCCAGAGTCCTGGGACACTGAGAAAAGCTCTGGAGAGTTCCGTCTCGCTGCATCTCATGTGGGGTGCCTTCTTGTAGAGGAAGAATAAGAATGTTTTCCTCTGGGTCCATAAAGTCACAGCAGAGGTTCAGGTGCTGTGGTGGCTCATGCCCGTGATAACAATGACAAATTTTCACTTATAGGTGGAATGCCAGACAGAGCAAGGAAGCTAGTCTGCACAAACCCAAGACAAGGCTGTGCCAGCCAGACTGCATACTAGAACGCTCAGTGCATCCGAGCAGAAAGCCATCATTTAGATAAGGAGGCTGTTAGAGTGTTCGTGTGGTCTGTGTCGTCTTGTCCCCTTTCCTAAGGACCTTCGCAAAAAGTTTGACTGGCCATCCTTTAGAGGTTTCCAGAACGATGAGCAGAATGGAATTCTGAGATCCATGCAGATTAAACACCACCTAGACCAGAAACTTAACCTACATGCCTCTGGTGGACAGCCACCCAGAAGTGGGTTCCTTTTATGATCTCTAAAAGGGAGATACATTAAAATAACCAAATTCTCCTCGCCTGTTATTCGTGGAATCCACTTTTTTTCCAGTCATCTGTGTATGCTTTCTCTGCTCTGTACAGTGTCTTGTTACGGGGTGAGACTTGCTGCTTGCCTAGCTTTGGCATGGTGTCCTATGCACTGGCCACCTGCTAAATGGGGAGGCATTCTGGCTCTGTGAGGCAGGGCTTTTGTCCGTGTGTCACTGCATGCAGAACAGAGAGTGACCAGAACATAACAGATAAATGTGAACTGGTGTATATTATCTCACTACCTCTTTATGTTGAGAGAGAAATTAGGCTTGTATTACTGATGTGAAACTGAGTTTAAACAGCTTGCCCAACCAAGACCAAACAGACAGTAGTTAAAGAATCAGGATTCTAACCCAGGAGTGACTCCAGCCCTGGGCTTCTTAGCGCCACACTGTACACCAGTGTAGGCTAGTGATGTAGTACATGATAAACGGGGCCTGAGGAACAGCTCAGTGTATAAAGTGCTTGTTGCATGAGTGTGAGGGCTGGAGTTCCATCCCTGGAACATTTAAAAGGTTGGATGTGGTGGCACACGCTGTAACCGCAGCACTAAGAGGTGGAGCATGGCAGATGCCTGGAGCTCATGGGCCAGCCAACCCAGCCTAATAGGCACACCCAGGCCCCAGGGGAAGACCTGTGTTCCTGAAGATCAACACCCAAGGTTGACCTCTAGCATCTACACAAACCTGCACACACATATGCTTTCCCACATATACACACACTTGAACATACACAAATAATAACTAATGAAGAACTTAACCCCTACATGAGACAATAGCTGTTGTTACTGAAAATTAGCTTGCTTTAGGATCAGCCTAAGCCTGTTCTAACTAATGCCAAGATTACAGTTGAGGCCTTGCCATGGCACTGTTTTGTGCTCTAGAAACTATGTATAATTGCCCTTTGTTAGTGAGCCAGATAAATCAGTGCTCATGAGCTTCATTTCTATGGCTCTTCTGTCGCTCAGTAGGGGTTCAGGGGGTGTGCATGTACATGGGCTTGTGCCTTAGTGAAGGACATCATCTATTGATGTTTGAAAAGAGCAGCCATGTTCTTCATACAGTGGCTGCTCTACAGCGTTCGTGATGGTGGGAGAGACTGACCCGATGAATTTTAAGGGCAAGCAGGAGCTTTCCTGGGAGACTTACGAGGGAGAAAGAGACTTAAAGTAGCAAGAGTTAGCACATTTGGATGCTACACTTACCGGTCTTTTCAAGAACAGTCTAAACAAAAGTCAGAACCATCACAACTGAGGCAAGAAGCAGCTGGATTCTAGCTGGATTCCAGATTTGCCAGCAGTTGCCTCCAGAACTCAGTGGTACTCCGAGAAAGCACTTAAATGGAGAACAAGTGACGTGGGTTCAGGGGGTGACCTTTGAAGTGATTCGGTGGGGTAGGAGACGTCTCTTGGCTAAGTGGGAAAACCCATGTCTTCAGACCCTCACCAGGCACCTCACCACTCATCTCAGATTGCTGGTTCTTCGTCAGTCCGATTGGTCTCCCTCCTGCCACATCAGATGAATATATGCTCCCAGAGTGGGCGGGCATGCATTAGCTTTAAAGGCTAATGGAGTAACTCATATTTGTTCTAAATCTGTCTTTTCCAATATAGGAAATATTGGTACGTTTTCTGAAATAATCATTTTGGAGCTATGTACCTGCCTCATTAGAAGAGTTAGAGAAAGAAAATAATTAGCATTAGTCAGTACTAGAGTATGTGATGTAACTAGAAATCATATTCTCCTCCTTCAATGGACAAGGCAGGAGGAAGGTCACCTTTAAGGTGTTGATGACCCATGGGCCTGGATACAGAAAGAGAAAGTCAACTTCCAGGGTGAGCTTGAAGTTCTGAGCTTGAGCCAGTGACAGCAAATGACCCGTGAAGTTTCCTTTAGTGGTGTCCACGGAGCTCCATGGACTCAGTTAAAAAGATACAGCAGGTCCAGTTCTGCTCTGGCTACAGATGTTGGGGTCAGGCAGGTAACTAACTGTATGAACTCCTCATCAGTGGGAAAGGGCCCCCCCACTTCCTGGGGCTGTTGTGAGGACTGACTGTGAGACCATGCAGTCTAAGCACTTAGCATGTCGTAGCACTTTGAAAATAATGGTAGCTGTAATTATCTTTTACTAAAGTTGAGTAGGTAGACGATTTGATGAATGGGCCCTCGAAACTCACTGCAGCTCGGGACCAGGGCATTGGCTTTAATTAATGTGAGTTTTGAGGAGATTAATCTGGTGTAGTTTGGAGGATTGATGAGAGGCCTGACTGGTCTCAACTGGACTTGACGAGGAGTTGAGCTGAGGTGATGAGCGTGAAAACCAGGGGAAAGAGGCAGGAACCTATAGAAGCCTATGACTTCTTCATAATTGTCTTTAAGCTTTGAGTTGTGGGGTCTGGGCAAGCCAGTGACAGTAGCGACAGCATGGGACTCACAGGATGGTAGGACATTGATGCAGTCAGGAAAGAGCTGCCAGAAACCAGTGTGGAAGACAAAGAAGCTGGCCTGTTTCTCACCATTAGCCATAGCGGGTAGAACAGAGCTGACAGCAAAACCATTTCAAAGAAAAGGAAAGAAGGAAGGGAGGGAGGGAGGAAGGAAGGAAGGAAGGACAGACGGACGGACCGACCGACTGATTGAATGATGCTGAAAATACTGTGCAGGTACAAGTACTGTAGATAAACTCTGAACAGTGTTGCAAAGCAGATCTTTCGTTGTGAGCCACAGGACAGTCTTGCATGGCCATTAAAGAAAAGTCCATGTGTAATCTGGGAAAATGCCTAGTTCTCAAGGCTAAGTCAAGAGTGTTCATCTGATACAGAGCACAAATGCTGCCACTTGAGCATGATACAAGTGGAATTTTCTAATTCAAAGAACATGAAATAAACATAGGTAAGTTAGAGGGGAACTTGTTCTTGTCCACACTGTTTTATCCTTTCCTTCCTGGGTATAGGATGAAAGAAAGCCCTTACTTGCTTGTTAGAAGAAGAAAGCGCGTGCTTGAAGTTCCTCCGTGGCAGATGTCAGTTGAAAGCTCTGCTTATGGAATATGCTGCAGTGTCAAACTCTGTTGGATAATTTTAGACGAATGTGTCATATGTGACATGGAAATATGGCACGCTGTACATTAGTGATTTCCCAAGTGTTCAGATCAGGTAGTAATGTGCAGGGAAAGTGCTCTTCATCTACCCACACAGTGTGCATGTGGAGCAGTGGGAAAATGCTTCCCGTGGAAATCACGTTAGTCGGAAAAGGAATCCATTTACAACATGCACCTTCTAACATCTTTCAGACAATGCATTGTATTAAAGAGGCATTTTTGATTAATGTTTTATAAACATTTTTCAGCATGACAGCTTAAAGTCCCTGTAAAATTGTAAATGTGTGCATGGTGTTCACTTCCATAAAGTCAAATGCCATCCCATAAAGTCTGGTTGAATCCTGTCAACCATGGTGACACAGAATCAGTACCTGGGAGCATTAAAATTAATTTGCTTCATTTATATTACCACAGTGATAGCAAGATGAAAAGAATTTCGTATTTAAATTTTACTTTAAAAGGAAAACTCAAGTAAGTCTGTTTGGGGTTTTAAGTTCTCGCTAGTTTTTTTTTTTTTCCTAATTAACAAATGTAAAAATGAGGTGATAATCTGTATAGTAGCTTTATTATGGAATTTGGAAAAAACACAAACCCATTCATTCCACGGGTTCCTTTGTGAGCACCTACTATGCCCTCAAAGATGAACGATGAG
>CABHPP010139275.1:0-43606 GCA_902168425.1 Peromyscus attwateri | reverse complement strand
ACATATTCTTATATAGCCCAAGGATTTGTTTTTTCACAGTTGTTGTGTGATATTCTGTTTGTGTTCTGAAAAATAAAGATTGCAAAAAAAAAATTTCAACAAATATGTGATTAAACAAAAAAACAAAACAAAAAAATAAATTTGTGACTGATCATGTCTCCCATCCCAGGTAAACTGGATGAAGGCAAGAAGAGTCTTTCCTGCCACCTTCCCATGGACGTGCAGCTCTCTGGTGCAGTAGCATTTATACTCTAGTTGTGAGTTTTCCCTCGGATGTTCATGCCACCTGCTCCTTCACATTCTTCCCAGCCGAGTTTAAGACTCCTCTCTGAGAGAACCCTTAGACACAATGCACAAAGCCACCTCCTTAAATTACTCTGCGTTCCCATGAGGACCTGTATTGAAAAGAAAAGTTATTTCAGTTAGCTGGGCAGAAAGTTTATTTTGGTAGAGGAACACAGAAGACTCTCAGTGTATATAGGCTAGTCTTCACTTTGCAATCTTCCTGCCTTGTTTCTTAAGTGCCGAGAGATGTGTTATCAAAATGTGGGGACTTCTAGAGAACCAAGTGCATACCCAAGTAGGAAGTGAAGCTGTTTTGCAGAGCTGATCCAAGGGTGCTGGGCTGCCAAGAATGAGTCTGCCTTTGGTGCCATGTGTCACCTTGTTGGCCCTGCTCCTGCTGAAGAGCAGAAGGGAGGGGAATAGAGCAGAAGGGAGAATGAGGAGAGAGAGGGGCAACAAAAGCAATCCCTGCTTCCCCCTTTGCACCACCATCATTGGGTTCAAATCCGGGTGCAGCTGTTCTCTCATTCCTAGAACCCAAGGCAACACCCACCTCATCTCTAGCAAAGGAGACAGACTGAAGACCCCTCTAAGGAGAGCCAGTCTTTTTCTGTTGACCAAACCTCTGAAAACTTCTGAAATGCTTATTACACTTTATTAACTTTTATTAATAAACTTAATAATGATTTATTAACTATTATACTTTAATAATTTGCATCACAGCCCTCATTAGGGCATGTGAATGCCCTGGAATATGTATATATCTCCTTTATATTTCCTTTATAATAAAAGCATAAAGAGCAGAGGAATTCTAGTATTTTCTTTTGCTTCTCTGGTGAATTTCCACAAACAAAGTAGCTTAATATAGCACAAAACTTGCTTTCTTATAGGTCAGAATCTGACCCCTCCTTTCGCTATACTAAAATCAAGGAGTTGGCGGAGTGATGCGTGGCTTGTAGCCTCTCCCTTTTCGACCAGCAACAATAAGTAATATCCCTCTACCGTTTTAAATCTGCCTTCTGTTGCCTCATCTTTATGCCAGCTCGGGGAGTTTTGAGGCTTTAAGGACTTATGTGACTATATTAGGCCTACCTGTATAATAAGATAATTTCCTCCCACTTGTGATTTGTACCCTCTCTTCTGTGAAGCTCCCTGTGCTGTATAAGGTAACCTATTCTTAGATTCTGGAAAAGTGGGGCCTGGGATTTGTATTGGTTACTTTTCTTTTGCTGTGATAAAATGCCATGACCAAGGCAACTTCTAGATGGGAGAGTTCATTTGGGCTTATAATTGCAGATGGACCATGATAGCAGCAAAGTGTGACTGTAAGCATCAGACATGGCAGCCAGAGTAAAATGTTGAGAGACCACACATCCTTAACCATAAGCACCAAGCGGAGAGAGTGAACTGGAAATGGAGCAGGGCCTTTTTGGCTAAGCCCACCAACCCCTAGTGATGTATTTCCTCCCACGAGGCTGCATCACCTAAACCTCCTCCAACAGTGCAACTGGGGGCAAAGTGTTCAAATGCCTGAGACTGTGGGGGACATTTCTCATTCAAACCACTATTGACATCTTTTGGGGTTGGTATTTTACCTGTCACTGTGACCTTGTCTGCCTTCAGTCTTATATATTCAATGTCTTAAATCGTTTCTGCTTCAGACTCAATAAACATTACTAAAATGAAAGAATGTGGATGTAACAGGCTTTCTTGGACCACCAGCTCCCAAATCATGACACAGAGACTTATTATTAATAATGAATACTGAGCCTTAGCTTAGACTTGTTTCTAGCTAGCTTTTTTTTTTTTTTTTACTCAAATGAACCCATTTCTATCAGTCTATGTGCTTCCCTGATGCTTGTTTACCTCATCCATGTACTCTCCATCCTGCTTTCCTGCTTCCTCCTTGTCTGGCTGGCTGACTCCACTTTTCCCTCTGCCCGCCAGCTCCACCTATCTCTCTCCTGCATAGCTATTGACCATTCAGCCTTTTTTTTTTTTTTTTTTTTTTTTGGTTTTTCGAGACAGGGTTTCTCTGTATAGCTTTGCGCCTTTCCTGGAGCTCACTTGGTAGCCCAGGCTGGCCTCGAATTCACAGAGATCCGCCTGGCTCTGCCTCCCGAGTGCTGGGATTAAAGGCGTGCGCCACCAACGCCCAGCCTGACCATTCAGCTTTTTATTAGACCTATCAGGTGCCTTAGGCAGGCAAGGTGAAACAGCAACACATCTTTACATAGTTAAACAAATGCAGCATAAACAAATAAAACACATCTTTAAAGAGTTAAACAATTACTCTGCAACACAAACAAATGCAACACATCTTTACTTAGTTAAACAAATATTCTATTCCACAACACATAGATAATGATAGGGTAAGGCAGGTCCTACATTCCTTTTTGTCTTATACTTAGCCTGGCTCATTTGAGACATACTTAGCTGTAGAAGGGGAGTACATATTACATTAATCTACTAACAACTGATAAATGAACTGGGAGTCTTTTTTTATTTTTATTTACTTATTTATTTTTTTATTATCAGCTTGATACAGTACAAATTCTTATCCTAATAGTGAAATGTTTCATTGAGGCTTGCCCAGTAATTGAGTAAAACAAAAATTTATTATAAGCCACAGTCATCCTAGGGTCCCCCCTGCTATGTAGCCTCCCTGGTTCTGTGGGTTGCAGTCTCATTGTTCTTTGCTTTATATCTAGTATCCACTTATGAGTGAGTACATACCATGTTTGTCCTTCTGGGTTTGGGTTACCTCACTCAGGATGATATTTTCTAGTTCCATCCATTTGCCTGCAAATTTCATGCTGTCATTGTTTTTCTCTGCTGAGTAGTACTCCATTGTGCATATGTACCACATTTTCTTAATCCATTCTTCAGTTGAGGGGCATCTAGGTTTTTTCCAGGTTCTGGCTATTATGAATAGTGATGCTATGAACATAGTTCAGCATGTATCTTTGTGGTATGGAACACTCCTCCATTGTTGATGGGAATGCAAACTTGTACAACCACTGTGGAAATCAGTATGGTGGTTTCTCAGAAAATTGGGAATCGTTCTACCTCAAGACCCAGCCATACCACTCTTGGGCATATACCCAAGGAATGCTCAAGCATACCACAATGAAATGAGAGTCTTTACCCATAAATATCCCCAAATGTAAACTGTGCATTCAGCTATGATTTTATTTGGAATGCTGGCCCCATATATTCTGCCTGCTCTGGCCATTGGAGCACTCATTATTGACAGTCTCATGTAGATCCAGGAACTCTGAGAAATGAAGAGCAGCTCTTACAAACAAATGAAGAAGCTCCCAATTTGATTACATCACGACACTGCAATCACTCAGACAACTGAAACCTTGTACTTGGCCTCCTTCCTCAGTGAACTCATTAGACACAAGCACACAGTGCATGAGAGCAGACTGAGCCCCACACAGTCATCATGACAGCTCTTCTCAAAGGTCAGTTTGAATAACATGCAATTTAAATCATCGTTTCCATGCACTACAACCTGTGGTTGGATAATGCTAAACAACTGTTAACTTCTAAAGGGAAACAGCCACAGTATTAGGAAGCTATTTCTAACTTGCTGACTTGAAGGTCTGATCTGCAGCTCAGTGGTAGAGCACTTGTTTAACATGTGTGAGCACCTCGGTTCAACCCCAGTCCTTAAACATACAAACGTCTAAGGCAAAAGACTTATTGTCTTGAGTGAGACAGTTATATCTCTGCCTGCCAACACTGGTATCATTTTGCTGACATAATTTTTGTCACCTCATTCTTTTCCTAAGTGTTGGGGTACTTTGGTGAAAATATTAAGAGAATTCTTCTAAACTTACACAGAATATCAGCTATCTGACTATTGATACAGAATATATACAAACACACAGAATTCTCTTTTTATCTTCTAGGGCCGGGGATACCAGTCAAAAAAATTCACAGGAATGTTTCACAGGTATTGCTAAAGTTGATAACATCTAGATTCTCTAATAAGGTTTCTCAGTTTGCAGATACCCAGGCCAAGACATTGTCATCAAATGCAGTCTTTTTGGTCCCTTTCTACCCACTGGTCGGGAGGCATCCACAATCCTAACGTAAGTATAAGCTTGCCACTGCAGTATCACGATCTATAGCTTCAGATCCCCCAGTTGTCCATGTGCTAAGATTATGTCTCTACGTTTTTTGCCATTCTTCTTGTGTTTTCTGATCTGGCCCCTTATCATACACAATACAATTAAGCTATTGCTAGCTGATAGTCTTCTATTACAGCCAAGAAAATAGGTTTTTCTACTAAATTAATTCATACCACAATATGATTGACTGAATATATTACTTATATTTTGAAAGTAGGACATGTATCCAAAGTGACTTTTTTTTCAAGAAGTAGGAATTGTACCAGTTTTGTTCACTCTCAGGCCCCTAACACAGTGCCTGACAAGAACTGAGTACAGTGTTTTGTAGCTCTCCAGGAGACCAGAAAGAGCAGCTCTCAGTTAGGGGTTCATCTTGGGGTCCATGTTTTTCCTCCACTGCCTGCAGCCTTATCTTTGATAAGGCGTTTGCAACATCTGTTTGATATTCCCTCTGCATTGCTACAGATTTGCCTTACCTATGTTCTTATGTAGTAACAAATTCACATAAGTGTTATGGGTTTCTGGAAAGTTCTTGCTTGGGAAATGGCTCTTTTTCCAATAGCCATTGTGGGGGGCGGGGTCGACCTTGATAAAAACAGGTATCTCTGAATAGGAAAGTGCAGCTCACCACAGTGTATGCCAATTGATCCAGAGTGCCAGCTGAATTGGGTTTGAGGGGCCATGTGTAGGGTACAGAACCTGAGTTCAGGTTTCTGATCCAGACTCAGCAGTGGTGGACTGTCACAGATATCATCTAATGGATTTGATGGGCTGTTTTCTCTTATTGCTTCCATATCATGCCCCAAAAAGATTCACCTGTGAAGCTTAAGGTCTTCAATTAAAGTAGTACTAAATTATTTCCCAAGAAAAATCAAGGTCAGCAGCCACTGTAAAATTTTATACAGGCTGTGACTGTATTAACCACCTCCAGAAAATCGTTTCTAATTAAACACACAAAATGTCAGGTGTGTGGTTGCAGTGAACAGTGCTAGAATTCAGTGTTGTATATTTCAGTGAGTTCAGCCATGTACCAGGTGAAAGCTAAACACAGATAATACCATGGCCTCTGCTTAAGGGGAAAGGCATAATAATGCCCACCGGGGAAATGGAACAATTGGGACCCTGACTGTGTTGTGTCCCTGTTTCCTGGCCCTTCCTGCCCACCTTCCCCTTCCTTTACCACTCTCTCATTCTGGGTATAGACATGCACTGGCAGGGAGCGTAAGAAGCTATGACGAAAGAAACAGGTAAACAGGTAAGAAGATAAAGAATTGGCCCAGAGGGCAAGGAAATAAATTGT
Source organism: Peromyscus attwateri (assembly GCA_902168425.1). Lineage (NCBI taxonomy): Eukaryota > Metazoa > Chordata > Mammalia > Rodentia > Cricetidae > Peromyscus > Peromyscus attwateri. Next base: position 37,879 of record CABHPP010139275.1, on the reverse strand, counting down.
GTAACTATAAAACCATATGTGGAGAAGTTTGTACAGATAGAAGATGAGTACAAAGAGGTGATGAGCCTGTGACTAACTTGGACATAAATGAAAAAAAAAAATCTTATCGTCTCATTTTTCCCTGGTTTATTTTGCCAGGTAGATGTGGCAGCTTTGAATTCCTTAGTGACTCCCCTTTCTTGTTTCATATCTTTTTGGTTTATTTTCTTCTCTTCTTTACATAATTTTCAAGCCCCTACTTGAAACTTAAATTTTTTTTTTTTTTTTTAGGCCCAGAACTTGCACGGAACTCTGTAGCTCAGAGTAGTCTCAGTGTCAGCCCCAGTGTTCCAGTGTTCTTCACTTATAAAACCCACGTGACAACACCCATCCAAATCATGACACGGGACTGGTGAGCCAGGTAGGATCACATGTGTAAAAATTAACTCCTTGGCATGACTGTCAATGTCTCTCCTCTCAGATCACTACTGAACTCCACACAACAATATGGCTTGAGGGCTCTCTGCCTATTGGTCTGTTTGAACATCCATACCTTTACCTGCTTATCAGATAAATGTTATTGCATTTGCCTAGGCAGCTGTCTTAGTTAGGGTCTCTACTGGTGTCATAAAACAACATGACCACAAACAACTTGGGGAGGAAAAGGCTTATTTGGTTTACACTTCCACATGATATCAGTGAAGAAAGTCGGGGCAGGACCTCAAGGCAGGAACCTGGCATCAGGAACTGAAGCAGAAGCTGTGGAGGAGTGCTGCTTACTGGCTTGCAGCCATGACTTGTTCAGCTCTCTGTCTTTATATACTCAGGACCACTTTGCCAGGGATTGTGGTGATATTGTGTTCCCCAAAATATTGTGCACCCTAATAAACTTATCGGGGTCAGAGAACAGAACAGCCACTAGATACAGAGGCCAGAAAATGGTGGAACACACACCTTTAATCCTAGCATTTCTAAGGCAGAGATCCATCTGGATCTCTGTGAGTTCAAAGCCACACTGGAAACAGCAAGGTATGATGACTCACGCCTTTAATCCCAGGAAGTAATGGCAGGAAGCAGAAGGGTATAAAAGGCATGAGGAGCAGGAACTAGAGCAGGTTAAGCTTTTAGGCTTTTGAGCAGCAGTTCAGCTGAGATTCATTCTGGATAAGGACTCAGAGGTGTCCAGTCTGAGGAAACAGGATCAACTGAGGAATTGGCAGGTGAGGTGGCTGTGGCTTGTTCTGCTTCTCTGATCTTTCCAATACCTAGCTCCAGGTTTGTTTTTATTAATAAGAACTTTTAAGATTCCTGCTACAAGGGATGGCACTACCCACAGTGATCTGGGCTCTTCCACATCATCCATTAATCAAGAAAATTCCCCAGAGGCTTCCCAATAGGCCAATCAATTGAAGTTCAATGGATGATGTTGTTCTGTATGCTGTGAATATGTGTTGCTCTGATTGGTTGATAAATAAAGCTGTTTGGCCAATGGTGAGGCAGAATAAGGTTAGGTGGGACATTCTAACTAGAGAGGAAAAAGGAGAGAAAGAACAGAGGAGACGCTGCCAGCCACTGCCATGAGAAGCAAGATGTAAAGATACCGGTAAGCCATGAGCCACGTGGCAAAGTATAGATTTATAGGAATGGGTTAATTTAAGATTTAAGAAGTAGCTAGCGAGAAGCCTGCACCATTAGGCCATACAGTTTGTAATTAATATAAGCCTCTGTGTGCTCATTTGGGTCTGAGCAGCTACAGGTCCTCAGGACTGTGGGAACTGGGCGGGACCAGGAAAATTTCAGCTACAGAAGTTACCTCTCCCTAAATGACTTTAACTTGTGTCAAATTGACATAAAAATCAGCAAGGACAGCTGTCATCCTATTTTCTTTTTTCTGTGTTTGTGCTACTTTTTCATCAAATGAATGTAAACCTTATAAATCCTACGATAGATTTCTATATTATTTAAAATCCACAATTATGATTTGGATAGGAAATGCACCCCTCTCCCTGTCAAAGGCTTAATATAAACGGTGTTCAGGGTGCAGTTATGGAGAAGCAGGGGGAGGGGGCTGGCTTTATGAGTGAATTTATCCACCAGTGATTTTACGGTGTTATTGGGAGGTGATGGAAACATTTGGACATGGGCCTTGATCAACGTAGGCATGATTTTGATGTATGAATCTTGTCCCCGCTTTTTGTTTTCTGTGACTCTCTGCTTCCTAGCCACCATGAGGTAGCTCTCTATACCACAGGCTTAGACGGCCGTGAACTTCACTGACTCAGCCATCTTCCTAGTCCCTGTCTACACAATCTTAAAAGAACATCTACAAACGGCTATCAGCAACATGAAACAAAACATGTAACGTTCAAGTAAATCAAAATCTGAAATATCACATTTCATCATTATTGTTATCAGAAAAAGCAAGAGATAAGGTGTGGAGAAAAGGGCACTCTAGAATAGTTTTTAGGAATGTACATTAGCATAATTAATATGGAAAACACTTTACAGATCTTAAAAAGTTAAAAATAGAACTGCTGTGTTATCTAAAAGTCCCACCACGTATCCCTTAAAAGAAAATTAAGTAAAGATGTTGAGAAAATATATGGATTCCCATGTTAATTATATCATCATTCACAATAGCCATGAAATAGAAACAAATAAAAGTCCTGTGTGTCCATGAAGTGACGAATAAAGACAATGTGGTCCGTCTACACAGTGAAGTACCATGTAACCATACAAAGAAGAGAATCCATGATATACAGCAAGTCCTATATGATCTCATTCATGTGTGGAATGTACAAAGAAGAAGATAATCTCATAGAAATAGAGAGTAGAATGGTTGTCACCAGACACCAGTGAAATGAGAGGAGAGAGATTGGTAGAAAGATTGTTTCCTGGGTACTAAGTTATAGTGAGATGGAAGAAAGAAGACCTTGTGTTTTATTTCACAGTGGGGTGACTATTGTTAAAACAATAATACAATGTGTATACAACCTAACTGCTTTCACCATGAAGAAGGTAACTGTTTATGAAGATGTATGTTTGCCTTAGTTTGAATATCATACTACATATGCATGTATTGAAATGCCACATTACAGCAATGTAACTATGCATTTTTAAGTATCAGTTAAAAATAAAAATAAAAATCCAATTATTCATATTTACAAATAACAGAACTTGGTTTTAATACTTGTTTTCACTGTAGTTAGTTATTTCTTTTTTGGTCTGTTTAATCGCCCTCTTTTGAAATTGTCCTTACAACTCCTTTTGATGATTATAGGAGATTAAGAGAAGTAGAGAAAAGCTTGACATTGCTAACATTTCTATAGCAAATATATTTTTTGGACACTGCCCATACCAGCTCATTTTCATAAGAATGTTTTGCCATTAATATTGGGATTTAAAAATTTCTTAACATTACAGAAAAATAAAAACATTTGAGCCACAAGTGATTTCACAAAAAAAATATATGATTCCATATTTAACCTTGTTTAGTACTTTTTAAATTATATTTTAATTTTTCATATGTATGTGCTGTGTTTACATAATTTCTCCCCCTCCCTTTGAACTGCCCTCACCCCATCACTTTCCAATTCATGGTCTCTTTTTTTTTCTTAGTTTTTATTGTTACACACACACATACACAACTAATTACATAATATAATCTGCTGAGTTCCCTTAGTGCTGCAAATAGCTATATGTTTTTAGGGCTGACCACTCAGGATTAGATAACCAATTAAAGGGTTCATCTCTGTGGAGATAACTTCTCCCTCTCTCAGTAGTCATCAATTGCCTGTCACTCTTCATGGGGCTCCATGAAACTTCCTACATCCACACTGTCATATCTACTAATGTTCTTGTGCTGGTCTTGCTTAGGTGACCATATTGTGGAGAAGTCATGGGTATAGCTTTCTTGTTATATACAGAAGCCATAATTTTACAACAGACTTCTGGTTCCTTTGGCTCTTATAGTCTTTCTGCCTGCTCTTCTGAGATGTTCCCTGAGCCGTGGGTACAAGAGCTGTTCTGTAGATACAGTCATTGTGGCTGGGCATTATTTCTTGCATTTTGACCAGCTATAGATCTCTGTGATGGGCTTCATCTGTTGCAAAAGGGAGCTTTTTTGATGGGGCAGTGTGTGTGTATGTGTGTGTGTGTGTGTGTGTGTGTGTGTGTGTGTGTGTGTGATAAACTTATCTGACTGAAACCAGGATAAGCAACCTGAGTAAGGCCTCTGGGTTGGATGTCATAATACCAGGATAAAGTTAGGCAATCTGACCAGACTGGGCTTATGGATGAGATGTGCAACTGAGAATACAGCCGAGGGTTGTGACATGCCCTTGTTCAGCTCTGTAGAACTATTACGTTAAAAAAGAAAAACTGAAGGAGGCCTGGGAATGTAGCTCAGTTGCCTTGCCCAACCTGCACCAGCATCTAGATTTCACCTCAGTAGCTCAAACTAGGCATGGTGGTCCATGCCTGTAGCCCCAGCATTTCAAAGGTGGAGGCATGAAGATCAGAAGTTTAAGGTCATCCTTAGATAGTGAATTCAAGGCTAACCTGGGCTAACCTGAGATCCTGTCAAAAACAAAAAGCTGAATGAAGCAAATGCAGTTCCAGACTACAGAATTATACAACACAGACAGCCTTTTAAATATACCATGCTTGGTTGCTATTTATCATCAAACAAACCCAAATGTTTGTAGTGTATGAATACTTTAAAACAAACTAGTGTCTGAGAACAGAATTGAGTCAATAGTTTGCAAACATCTCTGTGTTTCTCTATATTCATTTAGCTACTGGTACATCTTTTTTCAATGAATGAAACAGATCTGAGCACATTCAATAAAGGAAAGCAAAAATTACCAGGTTTGGACTTCCCTTCACAGCCAGAAAGATTCTGTTGAGTCTGCCAGCAGGGGATTTTGCGTATTAATACCCCACCTGGAAGAGCTGACATGTTGAAAATGAGATTAACACTTCCCTGTTTTACATTAACTAAGGCTAAAGTGTCATTTGCCTTATCAGGAGAAAATATTCAATGCTGAAGTGATAGGGTTGAGAACAAGGTATGGTGTTAAGAAAAATGTTAAAATATGAAGTAGGATGTTTGCTGTGGTGTAGTGATTCTTTGAAGATAAATACCCTACGTGGATAAGAGCCAAAATAATAAGGATGACTCAAAAGCTAAATATAAACACATGTAGCACACCAACTCCAAGTTCCAAGCCAATGCCAACTGACACAGAAAACCATTTGTTAGTGCTTTAAATGTTTTTTAGAAGTAGGACATGAATCCACTATGTCCAGGGCACTAATTCCAAGGTATTTGTTGCCAATTTCAGAGCAGCCTAGAAACAGAAGAGTAAATGAAATGATTTAGTCATTCCAATATAAGGTATCACTTCTTAATTCTTTAATTTCACAATCCATCTTGTTATGATTTTACTAAGTGAGTGTTTAGACTAAGGTATCAAAAAATTCTAATAGAGAGAAGCCTTAAAATCACTATAAGATCTAAATGAAAATGGGGTGGCACACGTGGGTCAAGAGTGATTTTCTCAGGCCAAGGAGGTGGGACATCGACTTCACTCAGTAGCTTCACTGGGTGGGACTAGGTGTTGACAGAAAAGCTAAACTAGAGAAGTTAAGTCCGTTGTGTTCCATGACTCGAGGTGTGGTTGTGCAGGAAGACAACAGCCATATGCAGAGTAGAAATCCAACTCCGATAGGTGACTGAAAAGAGCTGCTCTATGAGGATTTGGCTGTATTTCCCAGAGGGCACATGGGCAGGATGCTAACAGGTCAGATAGGAAATGATGGGCGGAGCTTTCTAGGTAGAATGGACAGACACACCACTTTAGGTTTCATGGGGATGTGGGACATTATAGTTAAATAGGCAGCTGGCATGTGGCAATAGCAGTGATGGTGTTATAGAAATGACTGTAAGACATCCACTTTTGACAGAAACAGTGTGGATACTGAAATTGTAGGTGCTGAACTAGTCAGCTTTTTTTTTTTTCATTGCGACAAAGGGGTAAGTAAACATAAAAAGAAAGGTTTGTTTTGGCTCAAATGTTGAAGGCTTTGATCCAAGATCTATATTCTGTCCTACTTTGGGCCTGGTAGAAGAGAATGGTGCAAAGAAAGAGGAATCTCCTGGCCAGGCTGGGGAAAGGGAAAGAAAGGGGAGGAAATTGTGGTCCTCACAATTGCCTCTTAAAACCTCCCGCTTTCAAAAGTTCTATCACTTCCAGTAGTGCCCACCCTGGGGGACATCCAGATTCCATATTATAACAAGAGAGAAGAAAAAGAAATGGAATCTGGACTTTATTCTGCTTGTTAATTATCTACTATTCAAATATTAAAAATAAGACACACCAGTGGTTATTGTTTGTATTTCTATCAGACCATCTAATTGGTGCTATCTTATGGAGTCTCAAGAAAGGTGGGAAGGGATGAAAACACATGTGATTTTTTTTTTTTTTAGGGAATGCCAGGCATGTGAAGTTGAAACCCTGCTCTAACCACTTCCATTTATTGTCCCGAGGTGACTCTGGCCTGTATTATTCAAAAGGAGCTGGGGGACAGGCAGCTAAGGTAGCACAAAGTAAGGCAACTTAATGCCTCCCCAAGAGAGGCTGACAAGGTCCTGCTTGTGGAGAAGATGATAGCAGCAATGATAGCAATAACAAAGGAGTGCAGGGGTGGGGTGGGGTGGGGGAAGAGTTCTGATAACTGGGGTGAGATGGGAAGAAAGGTAGAGGGGAGCTTTGCAGGTGTTCCAGGAGGATGTTCGTGTGATGCAGAGTAAGGACCACTGGGCCATGAGGCATGACGTGCAAACACATCCTGGGAGTTCCCAAAGATGAAGGAGAATGCACATTGCATCATCAGGACCGCCTAGGACAAATCCTCCCAGGAAGTCTCATCTTTTTGTACTAGATGTTTTGCAGCTGAGTTGGGGTGGGGATTGTTGGGGGGGGGCAGTGAAAGAGGAGGGGAAAATCACTGAGAAAAATGAAACAGTCTGAAAGGTGGGTAAGACTATGAAGGTAAATGTTTACCTCTCAGCTGCTTTGTGTGTCTTGAAATGAAGCCGGTTTTGAATAGTGCTGCGTGTGTACTGTGGAATGTGGGCATTGTGAGCAAATTGACTGTCTCAGATGATTTGACACATTTTGATTTCTACTTAGGAAAATATCTGTTAATCCTATTAGAAAGAGAAGAAGGGTCCTGAGCAGAAAGGCAAAAGATCAAACTTCTTCCCTTCTTTCACAGGCTCTCCACATCCCAGGTATTCAAATCTCTGCTATTTCCAGAAGACCTCATGCCTCATCACTGACCTGCTTGGCATGACATCAAAATCCCTTCTCCACCTCTTCATCACTTGCCTGGCACTGGCAGAAAGCAAGACAGGACTGCATGGCTGCCGTCTCTGTGGCAAATGACGGGAGAAAATAAATCTTATTTTATGCTTTTCTCTTAGCGTAATTTTCCTTCTTTCTTCCCTTCTTCCCTTTCCTGTTTCTATGGCTCACTGTTTGCTAATATCCAACCACAGACCATTCTTTGTGTTTGGCAGAGGAAGCAGTTTTATTGTTTGGTAACTCCAGGGGGGATATGGTGTCTATGATGTTGTCTAGGCCCAATCTCCCCCAGGAAGGTTAACTACCTCCATCTTATTCTCAAGGGGAAAAATGCCATCCGCAGACTCCCATGCCAGCCACCCTCTCTGTAGACAGGAAGCAGATCTGTTGCTGCCCAGAAGTATTTTTTATCCTCCCAGTGGTGTTTCCTCCATGTTTTTTTTCGGGACCAAGAGAAGTTATCTAGAATCTGAATCTACAGAGTGCAAATTATGAATGAGGAAAAAGGGAAGACTTTTTCCCTCTCTAAGCCCTTTCTAGGTTCTGGAGCAGCATGTACACCTGATCAAAGGCCTGCTCATCTGTCTCAAGGGCCAGTGCTGGAGCCCAGCATGCACCTAGAAATATGCACTCACAATCTTAGAAAACTGTGTTCATTAAACTCCACCGGCAGGTCCTCATCCAGAATCTGCTCCATGCCAAAGCAGCATGCTGCTGTTAATCCCCTTTATAGATCAGGCGGTAAAATAAAGAGGGTGGGGCTGGAGGGCAGGGAAGTCTGCACACTTGTTTGGAGAAGAAGAAAAGGGAAAACACAGGGATTTCGTGTTCTCTCCTTTATGTTCTGAGTTGCCAGGACTGGCCAGACCACTGAGAGACACAGGGCTTTTTAGCATTCACTGTATTTTCTCGTCCACAGGGTAAGTGCTACACGCAGCACGAGAATTTTGAGCAAGACCACATAGATGTCTTTCAAACAGTGGCACACTGTCTCTTCTGTATTGCTCCTCTCTTGGTGCTAAGGAGGAAGTAATAATCACAACTGACATTATGGAGCACTTACTAGGCGCCAAGCAGGTGGTGTGCTACTTATGTAATGCTATTTCATTCTCTAAGATCCCTGGGCAGTAGGTATGGGGGCTGGTGATGTCACAGTTTAGAAGGGTGAAGAAACCTGATCGAGTAAGTAGCAAGACTGGGATTTGAACCCGAAGCCTCCAAAACCTTGCTCTTAACTTCTCTGCCGTAATTCCCTCTATAAGTAGTTCCCTTGAAAGTATGGTTTTGTGGTTTTCATTTAAGATTTTAGTGACTGCTCCTTAATAATAGTTTTGCCATTATCTGAACCATTACAATTTTCCGCAATCAAACCATAGGGTTTCGTGGAGACAGGGCCTATGTCTCTCTTGCCTTTGCATACCCCTGCAGCTCTGAAAACAAAGCCTGCCCAGAAGGGGAGCTAAACAATTATTTGTTGGAACACACTTTGCATTCTATCGGTATCTAAATAAAGCCCCTCTAAACAAGTTCACTTGCCCAACACCGGGCTTCGCTCCTCTTGGCCGCCATCACGTTCTTGTTTTGTTTTCCAAAGGTTGATTTTGAGCCGGGAGGACACACGGCAGTTGTCTTGTCACTTAGCGTGATTTGAAAGTGAGAGTCTGTGCCCTGCTCGCGCCTGCCCTCAGCAATCAGGCCTCACACTCCCGAGGCTCTGATTGTAGGAGTTGCCTTATTTGCATTGATGAGGATGAGCCAGCTGCTAGAGCATACAGGCCTGCACCTGACACAATCACCGAGTTCAGGATTAGCGAGGGGAATCAGGAATCCACTGAGCTGCATGGCAATCTCAGCCCCACATTAGAGTCACTCATGCAAAATGACCCAAATTTGCAATGAGCACAATTAGCAATCCAAAGATGCATGTTAATTTGTGGCCTAATATTTTCAACATTTCCCTAAATTAAAAATAATAAATATACCCTTTTCTTGATGAGTCTGGGTATAAAAATAATTCAGAGGACTAAGGGATCTGTAGGAAATGTGCAAACCCCAGAAAACTGTAGATTTCTTTGGCTAACTGGCCACCCTGCCAAAGTTTGTCATTAAATAGCTTTGTAGTGTCATCACCCCCTTTTGAAGCAGTAGACAACAATTATATATGAGGATAACATAATAAATACAACAATAGTGATAAGACATGGGAAAGAAAACTTTAAACTTAAAAAAAGGATTTGAAATTTTATATTAGATATGAATATTTTTGAAGCTGTGTTTGGGTTACATGTGACCACAGATATAGTTCAGGTGTTTCAAAGTCCTGAAAGTACAAGCAATTGTGCAGGGTTTTTATTAAAAAGATTTTGTAAATCAAATCGAATGTTATCAAACCCTGGGCTGTGTTTCTGCATGTTGACAATCTATAGGTATTGAAATGCTCACCTATACTTTGGAGTGGGGGGGGGACACACCACATTTTATAAAAATTGAATAAATGATCATTCGAAGCAAAAGCATGCAGTTCAAAAGCTAAACCTCCCATTGGAGAGCAGAAGATTTAATGAGCTTTTAATGGAATGCAGTGCGCAGAGTAGTAAATTATTTGTTAGTTGACGATGCAATCAGCATGCTGATTAAGGTTGCTTGGTTTTTTACTAAACATTAACTGAATGAAAACGGGTCGTCCTTGTTCTGCTTGGGGGGCTTTAAGGAAGCAAATGGACTTTCAGAACAGAGATTGTCAATAAAGGTGAGTGCACTCCAGGTGTCATTTGAATATGATGATAAAATACTAGTGATAAATATTTAAAAGCATTTTAAATCCACAATGTTCGTCTAGTGTATTGTGGACTCTGTTTAAAGAAACAGTGGGCCTTGGAGGGCCTGACAACCGTCCGTCCTTCCATCTCTCTCTAGAAAGGACTAACCAGATCTGCTTTCTTCTATTGCAAAAGAAAACAGGGGGGTGTGCTTTGAAAATATAAACGAGGGAGCATAGACTCAGGAACTAGGAACTGCTTGGGAGTTTGGAATGTAAACCAAAAGAGGGAGGGAGAGAGAGATAGAGAGAGAGAGACACAGAGAGAGATCAAAACAAAGAAAAATATTCCTGCAGGAAATAAAAGAAAACATGTGCTTGTCTGGATAGATTGAGATAAAAATTTAATTAAGCAGTTTCAATTTTCTGATGTTTTAAAATTGCTATTAGAATATTTATAATTTTAAATTTGTAAATGATGGCATTGTGGGGATATGAGCATTGTGAGTCTGGCGTTATATTCTGATTTATTGGGTCTTAAGGTCTGCAAAAAGAACAAGGAATAAACAGGGAACAAAATGTGGAATTTGGGGCTATTAAGATTATTAATACGGAATTTGATAAAAATGTGTCTTTTACTATATTTTAGTCAGTCTTTATAGTAGTCATAATTTGTTTATAGAAGAGGTTTGCTGTTGTTGTTGTTATTAAATCTGTTTAAATCAGTGGGTTGATTTTTTTTCCCTCTGAAACATGGGTTTTTTGTTTGTTTGTTTTTCTTCCTGCCAATTGAAGAATTGTGGGTTTGTAGGTTAATTTTCTTCGAATAGCTACAAAGTCCTTTTTCTATAAATTCCAATTAGCTTTATCATTGGTGATTCTCTGGCAATGATCAGGTACCCTTAAAATCCGATAAATAAGTACCTCTCACTTTTAACTATTCCTGTTTATGACCCAAGAGGTTAAAAGCCTTTGACTGGCATTTGACTTCTGACCTCATATAAATGTTATCTTATCAGTCCCTGCTTGTTAACTTGTATTGAGTGCTTGTCCCTGATGGCTTTTAGATAAAGGGCTGTGGATTTTTTTTTTTTTAATATATTTCCTATAGGAACTAAACCATTCACATTGTTCTCTGCCTAGTGCACTCCAGTCTACAAAGCTGCGAGGGAAGTACTAGCAAACACCAGTTATATTTTTATTTATTCTCTACATTATTTTAAATTTGGCTTAATGGGTAGGATTTTATGATTAAAATACGTATTTATTATAATTAACAATAGTCATTCCTAAAGATCATAATCCTTCAGTGTGTTTGTTAAGAAGCTTCACAGCTTCATATTGTCTCTTTAAAAAACCAAAAACAAAAAAAAAGAAAAACAAAAAAATTATCTTTGCATTTTGTACCAGCGTGAGATGAATAGAGAGATAATTTATGGAAATCTTGTCTCCCCAGACTTCAGAAGTCTGCTTAATGAGAGAGTCATCAGTAAGATATATCTTTTTTAAAAAATCAAACAGGCCGTGAATGGTGCCTTTGTTAACCTTTGGGAAAAGGTTCAGGCCCTGCTTTACTGTCTGTCCTGAAAACTGAGACAGCATTGGGCCTTTGATTTTATTTGCAACTGTGTGTGGTGTTCATACGTTCAAGTGTACATGTGTGTGAGTCCAGTCACTGTGCAAAAACCTAGTGCATCTGAATGCTTGCATTTTAATCTCTCCACACCTCCTCGGCACCGAGGACACTGCAGGCAGGGGTTGGTGCCTCAGAGGGAGAGGCTGCTTCATTTGCTAATGATCTACAATGTGGTTCCCAAACAAAATATCACGTTAATTTCTATGTGGAAAACAGGCTGTTGGGAGGGGAAAGAAAGGAGAGGCAGCCATCTTGGGGCCATTCTGCTTTGTAGACTCATTCTTCCTTCTACTAAGGCTCAATGGCTGGAATATTATCTTTATTTTTAATTGGCCCACAACATAAAGCCAGAGGCATATTCAAAAGACCTTTGTATTTGTGTTTGGTGTAGAAAGAAAGTTGTAACCTCTTTGGACTTTAAATAATAACTATGACTATAGACAAACTATACCTATTATTCTCTACCGTTCTAAATAAATATACATATAAATGAAGCATATGCCACAGCTTGTGAGAGACCTGCACAGAACCTGTTCAGGGAAACAAATGTCTATTTGGACCATTCGTTTGCTGCTATCTAAAGGATTAATATGTCAGCAAAGTTATCTGCCCTTCCTCCTCCCCCGTCTGTCTTTTTCCTCCCCAGACATACGCTCCCATGCATGCACACAAACACACACGTTCAGATGCCCCACCACAGTGACCTGGCAACTTTGAAACTTTTCTAAAACAGGAATTCTCTTTCTCTCAGATCATAGTTATTTAGGTAAGCGTAAACAAAAAGAGCAGCTTTATAAATTTTCTATTTATTTCTGTGTGTAGGGAGAGATGCTGGGGCTCTGTCCCCACACTCTGTTCATCCTGCTCATTTCCCAGCAAAAACACAGGTTTGACACAATTTACCCCATTTTCATTTCAACCATTGCTTTTCTTCAAGGGACTAGAGTTTAAGGTCTGCAAAGCCAGAGGAAAAAGACAAACTGCTGCAGAGGGAAAAAACAAACCAAGCCCCAAAAGTGGAGCTGGCATTCACTGCTCTCCACGTCCTCAGTGTTTTCTCTGCAGTTTTAACACAAAAGCGCTTCCTCCCCTATTTTGGTGTTTTAAAGAGAGAGGACACAAGGAAGAGGTGAAACAAGAATTTGGAAAGCACAGGGCGAGTATTTCTCCTTTGAATGTCCAGCATGAGTCAACAGCAGGTAGATACTCTACAGTTTAATATTAATTTGAGGGTTTTTTTTTTAAATAGAAAGGGAATAAAAGTTGACTTTAAGCACATTATCACATCTGCTGAACTTTTATTGATCAATATTGCCTCCTTTTTATATATTTAGAAGTCCACAGTTAATCACTTTGCTGTGCCCGAAATTAGGAGGGCAAGTTTGCTATGTCGCCATGAGAAGGCCATGAACAGACCAGCAACAAATTATTGTCCAATTCGCATATTTAACTGAAGAAACTCTGAACTTTTACTCCTTAATGTTACTAACCTGAGCTAATTTTCCTAAACAGTGTTACCTACAAGTTTATAAAATTGAAATAAAAAAAAAAAGGATTTGAACAGTAAGTAATAATCCAAAACAATTGACTAAATTCTCTGAATTAAATTTCAGGGTTCTTTCCAAATAGATATTGTATGCTGATTATTTTTATAAAATAACATTTAACTCTATAGCTAGATAATTTTTAAGCTGGTGAAAGATACAGGACCTTTCATATTGTTCTGTAATTCCTGTGTTAATATATGGTCCCAAGTCCTAGTTACTTTGGAAGAAAACAGTGTTTGCTTACACTGGTTTCTACAGCAATAGGAGTTCGGAATTGTAGTGAGAAAGAGGGGGAGATGAGGGGGACACTCAAGGCTTCAGGTTCTTCGCATGGATGGAGCTCTTTATAAAGCTACCTGAGAATGTGTTGAATTTATCGCTCACGTGTTCTCATGTTTACCAACATACTGGGAGAATATATTAGGAGATAGGATTCATTTGTTTTGTTTTGCTTTTCTTCCATTTGCTGCCTCAGACATGAAGCTTGACCTGTGTGGAGAATGCAGAGATGTTAAGGACCTTTTAGTGTTTCAACAAAAAGTTGAGAACATGAAGTCAGAAATAGTCCCCCAAAGTGTTGAGGGTCAGGTCGCTGGTGTCAGCCCTCTGTGCAGACTGATGCAGATGGGTGCCCAGCAGCAGTTGCTCTGGCCTTTCTTCTGGGTTTTCTTTATTTCTGTCAGTTGGCTACGTCCTTTGCTCCTAGCTCACTTGATCTGGCCACACCCTCCCTCGTATATTTTCATCATCAATCTCAGAGCTTACTTGGGGTTTGCATTGGTGGTGCTTTGCTTACTCTCAGAGCTTTGGGATTTCAAACTTGAAGAGCTAAGACATTTCTCTGGACGTACTCAGATTCCACCCAAGATCATAGCCATGTTTTCAACCTTTTGGGAAAAATGGGAAAAAAAAAAAAACCCAAAAAAAAAAAACCAAAAAAAACCCCAATATCCACAGGCTTCTGATACTGAGGGCACAGCCTGGACATACAACTTGTCCTCTTCCTCTTGGCCTCATCTGCCCTGAAGAATGAATATATTCATCCCTAAGGTTGCTGCTTCAAAGTGACCAGTCAGATGCTAACAGGTCAGCGGTCGTCCTGTTGGACAGAGGGTCCATAAATCAGACAAGGGTTGGTATGGCTGAAAGAGAAAGGTAGTCCAGCCTGAGGGAAGCCCCCTGTAAATCTCTCCAGGAGCTTTGTTCCTTCCAGGGGTGGAGGTGGGGGTTGGAGTTGGGATAGCCCTGGCTGTGGCTGTTATTAATGCCCTGGCCCTCCTGCAGTGGGTGCTAACTTCTTGTGCATGAGAGCGGCCTCCACCCATCCCAAACATCGGCTGCTTGGAAAAGTCAAGCACGGCTGAGCCCTGATTTTCATTTAATAGTCAAAACCGAGATGCATTTGGACTATGATGATAGGACAGCTCCCTTGAAAAGATTATTTGAACTACAAAGGCATTCATTTAGGGCTAGCAATGTTGCAAAAGGGCCTGCTAAAAATTAGCAGCCTGTCCTGGTATTTGGAGAGCAAGAGTGACAACTTACTGGACGTTCTCAAGGAATCATTTATATTTCACACTCCACTAGGCAGCTGATTTGAGATTGTCTGTTAGCATAACAAAGGCTCTGAGCCTGTGAACTTCAGAAACCTTTCGACCTCTTAGCTGCTGGCATGAATAGCCCCCAGTCCTGCCTATAGAGATCTCCCAAAGCTCCCCTGTTCGTGGCTAAATTGTTAATCAGGGTAATTTAATATAGTTTTCAATATGCCTCATCTCTTATTGGGAAAGGTATTCACAGCTTCCCTACCCCTGAAAAAAAAGTTCTTTTATTCAAGTGTGAGAGGGGCAGCTGCAGACAGACCCCCGTCTCTTGCCTCACCCCCCACTCCTTCTTCCCAGCCACACTGTTCTGAGCAGCGACCACAGGGAAGGACCAGAAAGAGAAGCTGGGATGACATTCCCTTTGCAAGCACTCCACCCTGAGTCTGAAACTCTGTGCTATTTACGCTGGGAAACAACTAAACAAAAAAACTCCAAGCTCAGCCATAGCTAAAACCTCAGAGCCAACACACACATACACACACACACACACACACACACACACACACACACACACACACGCCACACCCCGTTCTCTCCCCTCCTCCTACCACTACCCTTTCCCCTCCCCCCATCTCTCAGCTCAGCTGCTCTTGTGGCCCCGACAAAATACACTAGACCCCAAGGCCTGCTCATTTTCATTTCTGTCATTCGTCAGAGGCGGCCTGCAGTGGCCTGCACACTCCTTCACACAGCTACACCCAGCCTGTTCCCTGCATCCAGGCTCAGTGTGGCTCCCTTGCAGTGTCAATTCACATGCACATTAGTTAACTGAAGAGCTGGAGCACAAATATATTCATTTTAATCCAGTTAAGACCTAAGAGGTCTCATAGGATATTATTCAATAGTTTGAAAACCAAGTCTAAAACTCCGATTTTGCTACAGTGTTTCATCTCAGAGAGGCCTACAGTATGCCTTTCTTTCACTTCCCAGCAGAGCGTGCTCAAAAAATAAAGTGAATAATAAAACAATTATAAGCAAAGAACCGGCTGCAGGTGGATATTCTGTTAAAATATTGTGTTGTTGACTTTGTTAATTACCATACTTCTAGTGCCCATGTGCAGATGCAGAATGAGAATTTTTTATGAAGAAGGGAAAAATCCAACGTCACTATTTGTGGATTTTTAAAAATTAAAAAAAAAATGAAAAGATACAGTCTCTTAGTCATACATTTCACCATTCTATTTCACATGAGGATTTAAACCATTTCTAACTCTTGTTGGGTATGTCTGGGCTGCTGTAGCTGTGATTTTCCATGGGGTTTGTGTTCTGTCTTTGTGTGTGTTGAGGCCTTGTTCCTTGCACCATTTCTTGCCTGTGTCAGGTTTTGGTGGGGATGTTGGCCTCTCGGCTTCCTCCTGTTGGATAAAGCCAGGGTCTAGATCCTGAAGCATTGTCTTGAGTTTTCTCCAGGTTGGAGTGGTTCCTGATGGGGTTGGCACACTTGCTTCGTACTTGGTATCCTAATGTGATGTCTCCAAGCTGCTAGAAAGGTTGGAGACAACTCTGTTCATAGCACCAGGAAAGGGTTATTTAAGCCTCAAATCAGAAATGCAAATCCAGACCCGCTCTCAGGAGCACAGAACCACTCAACAGTCCAGCTTCTTTACCAAGATAATTTTTCTGGGTATTAAAACAATAGTTAAAAAAATGGGTTTCCTAGTTAATGTAAACATCATAACAGTGTCCATAGGTGACATGTTGAAATAGAAAAGAAAAGAAATGTGTATAGTTAGGTTAAGATACAGTCCTCAAATCTGTGTTTTCCTAGGGGTTGTGGTGGAATCTGACAGTTTTCATTTCAGTGTTGTGGAAGTTTTTACATTATGAATATTTTTATCAATAATCTATGCATTATTCATTTTAATGATGTGCATTTTATTTTATTCTTTAAGTAATGATTTTCATTTTTCTTGAGGCCTTAAACTAGAATATTTAGAAATATTAATTGGTAGCTATTACAAACAAGTAGATGAATATTGTTGATTTCTCTTTTTAAAAGCCAAAGACATGGAGTCATTCATTCACAAATTAACAGAAATGAAACTTTCATACGATGTTTAGAGAGAAAATACTGTGGCTTTAAACTCAAGAAAGAAAAAAAACCACACAATTGGCATTTTTCAATGCTTTTGCTTAACACTGTTTTCATTAGCCTTTTCCTCATTAGAATTTATGATCCATGTCCATCTCTATACTTTTACATCTCTGATTTCTGTTAAATTTTATAACAGAGGTTAATGAGTACAAAGGAACAGAAGGCCTGTTTGCTTTCATCTATGATGCTCAATATTTTAAGGTTGTTTATATTTGCATTTAATTTTTTTCCATGATCTTAAATTATTAAAATTCAGTGAAATTAATTGTATAGGAGTTAACTAACATGGGGATTGAAAGAAAGAATTAAATTAAACAGTACAATTCTGCTGAATTGTGATGTTTTCTTGGGCTTGGGCCTTCTAATGCCCTCTCTAGCATTGCAGCTTGGGTTTCATGTTTGTAGAAGAAGTGTTGGGGGGAGAAGGATGTGTTTTTGGAATGGTGTTTGACGGGGAATGAACGCAGACACCAGAACAATTATATTACAATCCCATTGGGAATGCCAGCACCAAATTTAGCCAGACTGATGGGGCACTGTCTAGACGGTCCCTTTTGTGTATCAGCTGTTTTTTCCCTGCTTTATTGCGTTGCCTGAATGTGTGAGTTGAACATGCATATGGATCCCAAACATAGCCATTCTTGCTATTAAACCTGCTTTCATTTGGCTAACGTTCAAGGGCTATGTGTTCCTACTGCATTCCCTTTACAGTACTGTGGTAATTAAAGCACAGCTTTCACATTAGTGGCTTAACAAAGGCCATAAGACAAAGTAGAAGGTGCCTAGGCTGTTTCTTTATATGAAAAAATTAACTGGGTAAACATTTTTGTCTTCCCAAACGTGTCCACCTCCATTCTACTGAAATGAAAGAAAGCCAGAAAGATAAGACATAAAACAATGAGAAGAAAGAGGCAGAGTACATATAAATTACCACCTTTCCTTTTGAAAAGGGCAAAGGAAAGAAAGAATGTGTATTAAATGTTTACAGTGTAATTAACAGCAGTGTGTGTGAGAGGGATCACACCCCCTACACACTTTATTTGGTAAACCAAGTGGAGCCCAGTGATAGGGTTGTTACGGAGTCTCAGAAATAGATTCCCAAACTCTTCTAAATATACAGTCATACATTGCTTTCATGTTATTAGACAGATAGGAAAGCCCAGAGACATTTCACATCTGGGCAGCTGTCAGGATTCTGTTCCATTTGTCAAGCTGGTGTAGAAGGGTAAAGCTTCCTTACAAGTGTACCCAGTATCCACACAAAACAGGCACTATTCACAGGAGTGCACACTTCATGGGTGATGGTGCTGAGAATTTGAAATAAACACAAATTAATTATTGCAATTAGAGAGTGAGAAACAGCAAAACTAAAAAATTAATGATGGTGAAAGTAGGTATGAGATCCACCTCATTTAATAAAAGGTTTATCAGCAAATTGTGCCTACAGTCACTAAGAATTGAAAAACCTGGGAAATCAGAATTTGACAAAGTATAAGTCATTTCAAGTAAAATCTTTGCCTCATCTGAGGAGTCCAAAGAACTCACTGTTTCAAGAGAGATGAGAGACAAGACAACATTTCATAACAGATAACTTAATAAAGTACAGATGCACAAACTATATTTGCTGAAATTATTTTCTCCTAACAACAAAGTGACAAAAGTCTTTATCTCAAGAGGAAGAAAAAGAGTTAAAGTTAATGATAGAAAAAAATAGGTTAAATCCTTACAACTAAGTCATGGAATTCTGATTTAAAAATAGTGATTTTGAAGGTTTTGTTGCTAGAAGTTAATAACTGCCACCTACTATTGGTAATAAAGACTTTATCCATCTTTTGTGGATTAGATGTGGATGAGAGAGAGATAGAGGGAAGTAAATTCTTTCTAATTTTATTAATAGGATGCATGAGGAATGATTGATTTTTGTTGTTGCTGTGTTTGGGGTTTTTTTTTTGTTTGTTTTGCTTTTGTTTCAAAATATCATGTCACAGACCAGCTACCCTGAAGTATGCAGGGATATCAGATGGGAACTTTCAAGGCTGGTGGGGGGCAGACTGTCCCATTGACAATAAACATGGCCGGCTTCAGTAGGCACCCAGAGGCATCATTGTTGGCAGCCTCTAAGCCCAACTTTATTTAGCATGATAGAGGAAAACACACTGTGAAAGGCAGAGAGAGAGAGAGAGAGAGAGAGAGAGAGAGAGAGAGAGAGAGAGAGAGAGACAGAGAGAGAGACAGAGAGAGAGACAGAGACAAACGGAGAGACAGGCAAGAAAGTGTCAGAGACAGAGACAGAGACAGAGAGATAGGCAAGAGAGAGGGGAAGAGAGAGGAAGAAAGAGAGAAAATCATTGAAAAATAAAGACTACAAGAGGAAAATGGGGGTGGGTGGGTTGTTTGGGGATGGGTGGTGTGCAGGAATACTGAAAAAGGAAAGCAAGTAAGAGCAGAGAATGAATATTGTAAGCATTGTTTTAATCTAAAACAGAGATGCTTCCAGGAGAATGAATTTCAATGGAGCTGAGCCAAAAATAATTATAGAGCTTTTCTTGTTTTGTTTTGTGAATGAAGAGCATCTCTTTTCTGGCGATGCAGAGTGAGGGGGAAGCAGAGGCCAGGGATTGAAGTGATGCCCCTCTGCCCCTTTGCTTCTACACCCCACAGTGGCGGACCTCTCTTTATTTCTCCTTACCAGTAGCTATTGGCATGGCATTGTGCAAGAAAGAAGCGGGTGGCAGCAGCCCCCAAACCTTAGCTGGGTTTTCTTTTCTGACAATCACTTGTTTATTCTGTTAAGGCCGAAGTATTGAAATGGAAGCAAGATTGGGGTGGGGTGGCAGGAATACATATTTTAGGTTCTAGAAATAAAATTGAGCTATTTACAACTAGGAATATTCCTCTATTCGAGATGCTTGAAACTTCCCATGGGGTTTATTTTACCAATTACATTCGTTCTCTTGTTTTCCATCATCAGTAGCAGGCTACAAAAGGAAATGAAAGGATTCTCTCAATTTTTCTCCATTTTCTCTGTGATGTAAAATCTTGATCTTGAAACCATTTTTTTTTAAACAGAGAAAAAAATAATCATTTGTTAAAATAATTTGAGCTATGACTGAATTTTTGTGAAAGCAATAAAACACACTCCTTGCAAAGACAGGAACAAAAAGCTTACACGAATATGAAATACACAAGACTGGAGGAGAATCCATGAACATTAATAGGGTTTGTGACAAAGTAATCCTAAACAACTCGGGATTCATATCTAAACACTTTTAATTTTTCAGATTAAATTGACTTACGTGCAAATCAGAGCATATGCATTTTCTGATCCAAACTCTTCACTTTAGGTGCTGTACCATCTAGAAAAATGCATTGTCATCCACAGATGCTAATCGTCCAAGAGGGCTGAAGGCATAACTTGTGTCTTTGTGATACGTGAATTTGAGGAGGCTTTTTAAAAATCATATCCTTCCAACTCTCAAGAACTAGTTTATTTTCTCTGTATCATATTTCACAACTGACAAAAATTAAGATTTGGTTTTACTAACATTTGATCTGCTAAGTTTAAACCATTTAGTGACCCAGCAGAATGGCAGCGTGGAGCTGTAAATGTAATGGACTAATATTCAATGACCTGGATATGAATTTAAAACAAAAGAATGTATGTTATATTCATTGGCAATGTTAACTAGCAGCGTAAATATAAACATTCCTGAAAGTAGCAAAGTAGCAACATTGGATATAATTTCCTTTAGAACTTTTATGGATTAAGATTTGTCGTGTTTTCCTGTCAAAAAAACTTGAAATGTAGTTAGCAGAAAAGTCATAAAATTCTGTTATGTGGATAACTTTTACTTTTTAAAGATTAAAAATGTCTTCATGGATATAGAACTTCTATTTGGATATTTTCAAAATGTATTTTCAATGTCAGTATGAATATATTATATAAATATGTGAATATGAGTTCTATGAATCCATATTTAATTTAACAAATCGTGTCAATTCACTTGACATTTTTCTCCCTCTGAGTTCCCCCTCCCCTCTTTCATCTCTCCATTAAAAGCATTTCTTTCACTGTACTACACTAATTTTTGAAACAGGTTTTATAAAACAAGGCTGACAGTTGTTTTAGAAGAACTTTTAACTAACTCTGGTATATTACAAATAATTAAATGAATATTTAAGAATCTAAAGTACTTGGCAACACTAATAAAATCTCAACTCCCCAAATGGACAATTCTACTCTTTAAGAATAGCAGTTAATTAATACTAATGAGAACAATGCGTGTATACTAATACACTAAGTATTACTAATACACAATACACTAAGCTAAAATATGTGCTTGAGATTAGCAAAAAATATTGTTTCTAATAGGAAACATCCCTTCTTTAAAATCTGAACAACACTAGCTCATACTTACAATGCCAGCATCCAGTAGGCTGAGGTGGGAAGATTGTGAGCTTAAGGCCCATGCTGACTATTCAGTGAGTTCCACAATGGTCTGGTCTCTACAGGGAAATCTTGTTTCTAAAAGCAAAGCAAACAAACAAGCAAAAGCAACAGTGAAAATAGATAAGTTTCAACATAGCAAAAGATTTAATAATAGTTGTGTCTGTTGAAAACATGAGGAGATATGAACTATATTGGGTTATACAAAGGCTATGAAATTATTGAGAGAAAATGTTTACTAAAATGTTTAGAATACAATAACTATTTATTCACAAAATGCAATATATTATACCTAGACATGTACTTACTGTCTCAAAAACTAATTTTCATAAAAGGAGATTATATGTTTATAATTGAGAAGTATCCCAGATATGTAAGTGATAACTACAGTTACATAGAGTACTTGGTACATGCTATGATGTTTCTATACTTTATATGAACACATGGACATGAGTGTAGAGAAATGTTCAACACAGGTATACTTGCCATTTGCTTCCATTGACCATGGTATAATAGCATTTGTAACTGGAACGATTCTTTTCCAGCCCTAAATTACTAAAACAGTTTGAGAGTTTAGTACCTCCAGTCATCATACTGGAGAAAGTAACATTTTTAACTGAAACCAACCACAGGAGATGCCCCAAACACAGTCTTGTTGTTGTTTGTTCCAGTGGTGATGTAGAGCCTGATACAGGCCTGTGGGTGGGAGGAAGCAACAGGAAGTTAGTCAAAGGATTGGCCTGGAAGCTCCGAGCCTCACAGGCTTCTTTGGTGGCTACAGAAGCTATTATGCCATGTAGATGAGATGTGCTGAACATGAAGACTTCGGAAAGAGCCTTCATACCCTAAGGACCCAGAACCTTGAGCTTCTGTGTTCACTGAGCACAACTTCCTGTGTTGTTACAGGAAGCCAGCTGCAGAGAGCTTCATCCAACTCTGTGCTCAGGTTTGTCACTTTGTGTCAGAACTTCCAGGTTCTTCAAATGTGTTAAGTGGCATTGCTGATATAAGCCTCAATGTAGCTGTACTTGCTGTTCTGATCAGGGTTCATTCAAGGTGGTAGAGTTCATTAAGGGGCCCGCAACAGTCATACTTTACAGTAAGGGAACAAAATCTTCTTGGATTCAGTGGACGTCAGGTATGTGTAAGAGCAGAGTGAGCATTGCATGTTTTGAGAAGAGTAACTTCTGTAGAGGCATGCATATTTCACAGATGTGCTTTATAACACAGGGAAGTGTGGTACAGTAGAAGTAAAGTCCTGTTACCCTTTACCCTCAATATTAAATGCTATTTTCTACAGCTAGGTCATATAAAATATCCGGTAATATTTATTGTAGCAATAGATGACTCCACGTAAGAACGGCTAGTGAGCTTACGTGTATATTTAATCATAATCAAGGGCCACCTGGCAAGCACTAAGTGACAATAAAGCACATTCTTGCTAACATATTAGGTAAATCGATAATAGAGAAAATGATGACTTAAACTAGAAAAGTCAACAGAAAATAGTAGTGATTATATGTGTCTTGCACACAAGCCTACTGTATTACATTCAGTATACAATGTTTTGTCACATAAAAGAGAAAGTGTGTCCCTCGTCATGGTGACATAGCTGTGTTAGAAAGTTTTATAGGGTGGCTTGTTTCCCAGAGCCCATTAAGCTTCCCACATGGCTTGGTGGGTAGAATCTCTCCTCCCAGTTAATACCCATTTTTTTTGTCACACAACTTCATAATGATTTTTCAACAACTAGGTGTAATTACTAGTTTTGTGTATCTCTACTAGAGGAGGTCAGTGTTTGCTCTTCTACCTCATAAAATGCATCAATATTAGAGGCACGTGAAAAGGAGTTTTGACCTTATGTAATTTATTGCTATATTGGTTGGGGCCTGAATCTTTGCAAAAGGCACATGTGTCTATTATTGCTTAGTTTTTCTCTTGGAACAAAATGTAAGCATAAAACCGGAGGTAGACTGAAAAACAAGAAACCTCACCAATGGAAATTGTTTAATGCACCAAGAAACCCTTTCCAGTGGATTGCAATGAGTGACTGAATGGAGAGGCTCCTGGAGGAGTTGGCTAATGGTATCATCACCTTGCAATCAGCATTCGTGAGGTCGGTCAGACCAACATCTCAAACGGCTTTCAAGTCATCAGAGATCATCTAATCATTTCATGTCACGCCCAAGGCTCTCCACAAACAAACATGGAGATCAAGCAACAGTGTCCTGCCAGCTTCCCGTCCACGCCTGTCTTCCCGCTGTCCTCTCAAGTTCTCTGTCACCCTTGCTTTCCCACGGTCCGCTTTCGTCTTGTTCCAGTGACATCAATAAGAATAAACAGCTTATTTCAAACCTATGAGTTTAGACCCGCAGTGCGTGATTTGTGTGTGCCTTTTTATTATTATTTAGTTAAAATATACCTGTGGCACCAGATTTTTAAATTAATTGTTTCAGTATCACACAGAACAATGGGTTTCACTATGACATTCTCATACACATCTCTCTTTGTACTTTGCTAGTATTTGCCCCCACATTAGCCTCTCCTGTCTCTCCCTCTTCTTAGAATAATTTTTAGAAGCAAACCCCAAAGAAAACATAGAACTGAAATGTTGTTTGATATCACCAAATTTATTTATAAATACAGGCCCTGGTAAACTCAGCAAAGCCCTTGTGAGACTGCTCTCATGCTTACCGATCCCAGGGTACAGAAAGAATTAGCTTATTCAGGAAAACTCAAAGTCATAATTAGTCTTGTGAATTATAATAATCTGGTCTCATCCTCCATTTCTTTCTCACGTAGTATTCCCAGTGGGAGTTCTGAATGAAAAATGACAATGAAGTTGGGCATTAATAATGGCATACCTGTGAAATATGAGCATTTTCCTATAGTAAAACTGGAACTCTGCCCCATCTTGCTCCTATATTTTTCAATTAAAAGAATAACACCACCATATTTTTCCAATTAAAAACGTCAGTCATAACTTTTAAGAATAACTCAAAATAAGAAAAGAAAATAAACATTTTCCTCCATGTAAATATATTTTTCCTCTTAATGTAGTTATAGATATAAACTACACTTAATTTTTTTTAAGTTTTAAGTGTCTAGCTTTAATAGTTTTCTCAAACAGATATTAAATATCAAGAAAGGAAAAAATATGAAACCAGAAAGAATTTGTAATTATTCTGAAAGAGTTCAGGTCAGACGCTTTTCATAATTTGACCACTCAGACCACCAAATAGTTTGTGATTACTAATTGAGTGATCAATTATTTTAATATATGATGATAAATAAATTAAGAGGGGAAAACACAATTGCTTGAAAGCCTTGAAAATTTAAAACATTATGTGAAACATAAGTACATCTTTGAAGAGTAACAGCTAACTAGTCTTAGAAAAACACAGAGGCAAAATGCACAATAATTGGACACCCACATAAGCCCAAGTCTGCATAGCTCAGAGAGCCTTAAAATTTAGGATTAGCTCATCAACAGGACAATAAATAAATTTTAGTATATTCTAACAATGGAATATTACTTAGCAATACAAAAGAATACATTATTGAATTTTACAACATCTAAGTTCTCAGGATAATTGTGTTTTATGAAAAATAACAAACCAGGAATAAAGGGTGGGGGAGTAAAACCATTTTGTAATGTGATAGGAAATTCAGACTAATCTATAGTAACAAAAGGTAGGTCAGTAGCAGGGAGAAGGTGTTGGCAGGAATTTCCAGGGCAAGGGAATTGTGGGTGATATGTGTTGATTGTCTTGACTGGTGATAGAGTCACAGGTGTATACACCTGTGAAACTTTAAATGATATAGTTAAATATGAGCAATTAATTATATACAGTGTTTCTCTCAGAGTATGTTTTAAACACAAAAGGACTACACAGAATGAATACATCAACTAGTCAGAACACATGTGAACCATCAGCAAAAACAATCACACAATGGGTTTTGGTGTTATTTGGGACACTGGGACCATTTACAGTTTTGAAGAATTTAGGGATTCTGACTGTCTTTTGCATTCACTAACTGAGGTTAAGGCTGCTGGTTTAATTTAAAATGTTTTCCTGTTTTTTATTATTAAAATCAATATATCCCCAAGAACAATACAAATTTTGATTCCATCTCTTGAAATATTACAAAATGTGTGACTTAGGACAGTCGGCTAAAGAGTGTCCAAACACTGCTAAATGGTCATTTGAGGCAGACGTAAGCTGAAAGATATTTAATTTTTAAAATTAAACCACCTTGAGAAAAGACGATCAATCTACAAAGCCTTTTAATTTTATAGCAGTGTTTGTCACAACGCCATGTGATGGCTCATCTTGGCTGTCAACTTGACACCCTCGGGAAGAGGCAACTTCAGTTGAAGAATTTCCTTACGGGATTGGCCACAGGTGTGTGTCTGTGGGCATTTTTTTGATTGCTCATT
Source organism: Peromyscus attwateri (assembly GCA_902168425.1). Lineage (NCBI taxonomy): Eukaryota > Metazoa > Chordata > Mammalia > Rodentia > Cricetidae > Peromyscus > Peromyscus attwateri. The sequence continues at coordinate 12,002 of CABHPP010139275.1, read as the reverse complement.
AATAGAGTAGTGCTTAGTCCACTGTGGGCAGCACCATCCCTAGCAAGTGGGCCTGGGCTGTGTAAGAAGGGCAGATGACTGTGAGAGAAAAGGCCAGTAAGCGGCACTCCACCATGATCTCTGTTTCAGTTTCTGCTTCAAGCTCCTACCTGAATTCCCACCTTGGCTTTCCTCCATAGCAGACTGTAACTTGTGAGATGAACTAGACTCTTCTCTCCCCAGGTTACACTTGGTCAGTGTTTTATCACAGCAACAGAGTGCAAACTAAGATACACCTCCCAAGATTTTTCTTTTTCTTTCATTTCCTACAATGGGTATAATTAAAACAAACAAACAAACAAACAACAACAACAACAAAAAACCAGAGTGGAAGACTTTCCCTGAGGGTTGTTTATAGACAACTAACAGATATTCTCTGAACATGTTTGCTTCAGATAGATATCTTGAGAATAAACCCATTTTAATTAGTTTCAACACAATTTTGAAACTACCTGAGGCCCTACCAAAGTCCTTGTATGGCTCAGTGTGAAGGACAGAGATGACTCCAGGTTGCTTCTAATTTTATTACAGGAAATACTGTGTTTACTTATAATTAAAATTTTAGATCAATATCTTAAATTATATTGGTCCTTAGGAGGAAATCCAGTGAAATCCAATCAACATATGGGGGAGGTGGTGGACTGAAGGGAATCATTTCATGATCATATGTCAGTAAAACAGAATTAACATTCAGTAAGTAGAGTATTCATGTGTGTGACATTACCTGAAAGACAAACATTTTCTGCTTTGACATACTATGATTTAAATTTATTGCTCTGATTTTACAGACATGTTTAAAGTTGATTAATAGAAACATTTCTATTTAGAGTGAGCTACTTATCAATTTTTTAAATATCCTCCCTTCATTTTGGCCAGAGATGGTCCTCACACTCCATAGAACACTGAATATAAGCTCTGCAGCAGAGGTTGTTACAGAAGCCTTCTGTGTCCCTCTTCCTCCACTGTGAGTCTTTAGTCATCCATAAGATGCAAAAGTAGCTTCCTTGCCCTTTACAGTCAGTGGGAGCATGGACTGTGGACATCCACATGGTCTCCGGTGTCACCACCTACCATGGACCTCTGGTGGCAGCACAGACCACAGACATCAACACAGCCCTCTGCCACAGCACCAGCCATGGACACCATCACAGCCCTCTGTGGGAAAATGTTATGTTGGGGAAAAAAAGATTGCAACAGAAAAATGTGCCATTAAGTCTGGGCATGAATTTCTAGCTGATCTTATGTTGAGATGCAGTTAACATTTACATTTGAAGCTTTGTACCCAGTTATGACCATGTTTCCTCCCTCGCTGGACTTTTCTTTTTTATTTCAGAATGGACTCCCCCCACTGAAAGACAGAGAGTCAACTTCTCTTCCTTTTTCTTTGCACTTTCACTGGTCATCCTGTTTTTTGTCTTTTTTTTTTTTTTAATGTTTTCCTTCTTCCCTCCTGTTGCTTCATTATTTACTCCATAATTTTTTTCTGCCATTTGAAACCTTAGCCAGGGTTCAAGACATTGTTTTAACAATGAAGTTGCAGTCACCTTGGACAAGATGCCTAAGTAAGTTTCCCCTGCAACACTGTGAATCAAACCCAGAACCTCACATGCAAGGGCAGCTCTATAGCATTTTAACTGCATGTTTATCCCTCATTATTTCTTGACTCTGCTTACTTGTTGAAACATTTTCTCGGATACAGCAATAGTCATCCATTTCTTTAAAGTACCTGCAATATTATTTCCTTTGGTTTTCTCTTTGCTAAGGATTTTAGCTTTCACTATGACCAGTTTATTGACAAAAGAATTCAAAAGATTTTTAAGAAGTGCTAAGATTTTGTCTCCTGATTCTCAGTATTGTGTTTAGTCAAATAGGATGAGTCCATCTCCTGTACCTCACACTACATGGAAAGGGATCCCAAATCAAGATGTTTGGAAACTAATAATTAGAACAAAATCCTGTGCATAGGCTTCTAAGACTGAAGCCTCTTACAAAAGTCATTCCACAGGCATCTGGGATTGAGATGCAGCATTCTGACTTCCAGTTGGCCAGACATTAAGTTCTCTTCTCATCCTTCTGCTCCTTGTCTTAGAAGAGATATAAATTGACATCATATTCATGGCAGTACTTTTAGTCAAATTCCAGATGTCTGTGTTTCTTAGCAGTATCTTGGTCAAAGCCTACTCTATATCCATCTTACTGGATTTTCAGGGCATCTTACTGGATTTTCTTTAGGACTCAATCTATGTGCAGTGGGCTTTTGTTTTGTCTTTGTTTTATTAAAAATGATAAAGTATGATTAAGAAGACAGTTTTATTGGAAAACTGAAGGACTATAAACTGATGTGTCATAGTAATGTAAATCAGGTGTGTATTGTGTGACACAGGCCCTTATTTATTTATTTATTTATTTATTTATTTATTTATTTATTTATCTCACAGAAAAATAGATCACTAAGTAGAGTCAGTGAGTGGCTTCTAAATGATCCAAGGGGTATGGGACATTTGTCAACACCAAAATGATGGGAAAATATTTTGTCTGTTCAGTGTAGTAGAATATTATTTTAAGGTATGTTACTTTTGTTTATGTTGCATTTGTTTAACTCTGTGAAGCTGTGTTACTGTGCCTGTCTAAAACACCTGATTATCCAGTAAAGAACTAAACAGCCAATAGCAAGGCAGGAAAAAGGATAGGTGGGGCTGGCAGGCAGAGAGTAAATATAAAAGGAGAAAACTGGGAGGAGAGGGTTAGGAATTAGGAGCCAGAGAAGGAGGACTCCAGGTACTAGCCACCCAGCTGCACTGCAAGCTGTGGAGTAAGAAGTAAGATTTACAGAAGTAAGAGAACAGGAAAAGCCCAGAGGCAAAAGATAGGTGGGATAATTTAAGTTAATGAAAGCTGGCAAGAAATAAGCCAAGCTAAGGCTGGGCATTCATAATTAAGAATAAGCTTCTGTGTGTGAATTATTTGGGAGCTGGGTGATGGGCCCCCCCAAAAAGATCAAAGACCAACCAACAGCACTTCAGAAGACATATGAAAGAGTATCACTGGCTGAGACATTCATAAGTATCAGTAAGTACCACTCACACACTCATTCTCCAAAAACATAAGGGTTTTCCTTGACCTTTCACTGATCTAGTAGCATGGTCACTTTTTAATTTGCTGTTATAAGTAATTGCAATGGATTTATTAATTAATGCATGATATAATCATTATTAATTACTCTTAACTTCATAGCATTTCATATAATATGCTCCATAGCTTTTTAAAATCCAGAAAGATAGAATTGAGAGTTACCCCTGAGGACAATGGACCCACAAAAGCAGTTATGGACTGGATTAGAGCAAATAAATTGAAGTATATAGCACTTGAAAAAGAAAAACTAAATAGCTTCTACAAATAGTCATGTTTATTTTGTCTGCATTGGGTCTAGTTGTTTTAAATTAGAATAATAAACACAATCTCCAATTCTACTTTATACATTTTTTTTACACATTGACTAGTCAATGATGATGCCCATTTTTTAAAAATTGTATAGATTGTGGTGTTAGAGAAAATAAAAAAATTTACCCGTTTTTATTTAAAATTTTACAAAAAAATTAAGACTTTAATAAAAATCCCTGAACTAGATATTGGAGATAAATACTGAAAGATCAAAGAGACAAAGGAACAAGCCACAGCCACCATCTCTTACCTCACCAACTCCTCAGCCTGAAAAAGCCTCAGCCAATAGGCATCTAGACAAATGAGCTTCCAGTCTTTATTTCCTGTCTCCTCATGCCTTATATACCTTTCTCGGCCCAGTCATCACTTCCTGGGATTAAAGGCATGTGCACTTTCCAAGCAAAGGCATGAGCTCTCAAGTGCTAGGATTAAAGGCGTGTGACTCCCAAGTATTGGTATTAAAGGTGTATGTCACTGCTGCCTGGCTCTGTTTCTTTCCTAGACTGAGTCAATCTCATGTAGTCCAGGGTGGCTTTGAACTCACAGAGATCTAGACTGATCTCTGCCTGCCAAGTGCTAAGATTAAAGGTGTGTGTCACCACTGCTTTGTCTCTATGTTTAATCTAGTGGCTAGTTCTGTTCTCTGATCTTCAGACAAATTTTATTAGGGTACACAATATATCACCACATTTCCCCTTTTTTGTCTAAAATAATAAAAGGTTATAACTAATATAAGAAAAACTATATACAATAAGTACAATAAGTATATACAGTCAAGAATTACATTAACAGTGTCCAGTCCATAAACATTTGACAAATTCAGAGAAAATATTCCATTGTTTATTCTATTTTGGTGAATCCAAAGTGTTGTACCTAATTCACTATTTATCCTTGTATTGCCAACCAAAAACTTTCTTTTGATGTCTTTCAAATTTATATACTTTATACTTGTTTAATGAGTTTCTTTTCTGAATTTGTTAATAAGGAAAACTATGACTATCTAGTCTTCAGCTCCCTTAGAGATCCAAGAAGGAAATAATATTTACTGAGTAAGCAGGAAGTGATTTCCCAAAAATGTGAGAAATGTCAGAAACAGCTGGCTTCCTGGACAGTCACCCTAGGTTCCTCTGCAACATTGGGGCATCCATCTTTGGCCTACTAGCCTAGCATATCTGACAGACTTATCTGTGAAGCAGGATTTTCTGAAGGGCTATCCTACCTTGTCTTTGCAAGGTTTGACAGTCCTTTCTTTTGTGTCCTTTTGTCCATTTGGACAGCATACTGTTAGTAGTCGAGGCAAGGGTGCTTTCTTGCCCAGTGGCTAACTTTTGCCACAAAGAAAGTAAACTCCATATGGAGTTTCTTTGGTGCCCATCATCTACTCTGAAGTAGATTGGTGCTGCCAGGAGCAGACATGTCTCAGTGTCATAAAGAAAAAATAAGAATCTATGTTGTTAAAATATCTTAAATGCCATATTTTGTAGCTCTCTGAAGTATTTGAAGATGACCTGTCTATATAAAATATATTTCTGTTTGACCATAAAAATATACCTAATATGACTTACAAGTTTGATTGTAATGACTAATTACTAACTTGCATTTCTTTATAGCCTAATTACTTTCAAGGACTAGAAATTTGCATTGCATTGTTAAATGAACTATATAGGTACAATACCTTGATCAAGATTAGAAGTATGTATATATATATATATATATATATATATATATATATATAGTGTTTTGTAACAAAATCAATCTCTAATTTGTATCAATATACATAATTTATATACAATATACAAATATCCAATCCAATGTAAAAATATTAAAACTAGTAGTTGCTTTTTAAATGTTGATTCAATAATCTACCTTTTTATCTCATCATATCCATATCCTCCCTTTTTTCTTTCCAGAATAGATTCAATAATCCATCCTATCATTTCTATCCCTTTTTTTCCAGATTCAATAATCTACCTCTTATCTATAGCCTCTTTTTTCTTTTTCTTTTTTTTTCAAACAAGAACCCTGAATCGAATCTCCTTTGTTTAGCTTTTTTCCTGATCATTATCAATTAACAACTTGTAACCAACCATCCTAAACAATGACAATTATCCATAACCCATTGAAAGGCCAAAAGCCACCCACCCCACCTCTTGGGAATGTAGGCATTGTGTTCTTAAAATTACTTCCTGCTATCTGGGGGCAAAGGCATCTTCAGGGAATCCTGAAAAGAAAAATTTTGGGTTAATTGTCAAGTCCTGGGAGAGGTAGCTGTATCATTTGTTGTCCAATCTCTGTATAATGCAAAAGTATAGGGCTTGTCTCAAGTCCTGGCTAGAGTATTCTGTGAGGCTGTATCATCCCAGCGAGCTATCTCGATATTGTCCTGAGCAGTTTGTAGTCCAAAGCCGATCTTTAGGTGGTTATTGTCAGCTTGGTGGTGTTATCATCTTCCTGATGGAATTGGTATCATCATAGAGTTTGCCAATCTCTATATATTTGCTTTGCCTAAAATTACATCCTTTGCTATATACATTATTTATCAGTCACTAATTATTTTTGTAGGCTATTTATTGTTCTATCCAAAGAACATACCATGTCAATACTCTCTCTGATCCATGGTAAGAAGAAGAAAAAATTGTATAGGATCTTGATTTGAATAAGTAAAAGTATAATATAGGGAAGAACATGTGGTCTAAACAAATATCAAATCAAAACAGACAGTTGGGTCAGACCTGAGGCAGCTCATCAGATCCACCACAAGAAGCTATTGGTGAATATAATTAATAGAGTTTTAGTGAAATGATAGAGACCAAAGCTAGAATTCAGAGAATGTGGGGCAAAACTGGAAAGTGAAGAAATGGCTTGCCCTCACAAAGAGAATAACTATATATTATCTTATCTCAGAATTAAGAAACACAATAATGCTGGGTGGTGGTGGTGCACACCTTCAATCCCGGCACTTGGGAGGCAGAGGTAGGCAGATCTCAGTGAGTTTGAGGCCAACCTGGTCTACAAAGTGAGTGCCAGGACTGTTATATAGAGAAACCCTGTCTCAAAAAACAAAAAACAAAACAAAACAAAAAAAACAAAAAAAAGAAAGAAAGAAGCACAATAATTTTATGCATTACAAAAAAACCCATAAAATTAAATCTTTTGCCTCACTTACACATCTGTGTTCTATCTATTATGTCTAGGTATTTCTATTGAAGTTGTTTGTTGTAAAGGAATTATGTATATTAGATGTTTAATGTAATGACAGGCACTTCTTTCTATCTAAGTCTAATCCACTCTTAATAGATTATGGAAGGACAGGACAGATGCCCACAAAAAAAAAAAAACAAACATAGCTCATCCTAGAATATCAACAAGGCTAAGGTCAAGGCGCCCCAGAGGCAGGTAATATTCAGAGACATGGCGTTCTCTGTGGATACCAAAGGTCAAGTACATTATACTCTAGAACAAACAGAGCTGATGCAGGAGAAATGAAACAATCGGTGGCTGGATCACTAAATATAACCTGGAGATTCTTGAACACAACATGAAAAATTTAAAGTACTCAGAGGAGGATGGAGATAGTGGTACACACATTTAATCCCAGCACTCGGGAGGCAGAGGCAGATGAATCTGACTTTGAGGCCAACCTGGTCTACATAGAAAATTCCTGCCTAGTTTGTCTCAAAACAAACAAGTTTCAATGAAACCAAGTATTATGGTATAATAGAAGATTCATTGGTCACCAGATGTTAGATATGACCATGGGGGAGAAACTAATATACTTAAAAACTATTAGTAGTGGTGGGGAGCAGGATATGCTATAGATCTATCAAAGGAACATATAGAAAAGATGAACTCAAATTCATACTTCAGAGGAAACCTCAGTTGGAATAAGGAACACACTGGCTATTACAGAATTAGTAGTTGGAATGTGGGCGGGTGAGTTAGCAAAGAGGTCTGCTGCCCTCCTATCTGAGTTCATCCCTGAATCCCATACTGCTGGGGATGTCTTTCTATATGCTGTGAATGAGTTGCTTTTATTGATTGATAAATAAAATGCTGATTGACCAGTAGCCAGGCAGGAAGTATAGTATAAGCGGGATAAGCAGAGAGGAGAAAGTTGGGAAGTGGAAGGCTGAGTCAGGAGATGCTGCCAGCTGCCACCGCCATGAGAAGTAAGATGTAAAGTACCGGTAAGCCACAAGCCACATGGCAACTTATAGATTAATAGAAATGGATTAATTTAAGATATAAAAACTAGATAGCAAGAAGCCTGCCACAGCCAAGCAGTTTATAAGTAATATAAGTCTCTGTGTGTTTACTTGGGTCTGAGTGGCTGCTGGCCCAAGCGGGACTGGAGAAAACTCCAGCTATACCATACAACAAAAAGAATCACGTCTTTCAAGTTGTCTTCTGACCACCACATTTCACACACATGTGCAAGCACACACACACACATACATATACAATCATACACTTATACATACATACATAAATGTAGTAAACAATTTTAAAGTTGGAATGAATCAATATTATTAGCTCCAGGAGCTACAAAATTGGCCTTTCAAACCAACAGTACCAATAAATGTATAAAAGCAGCTGCTTTGGATGTGGAATATAAGAAAACGGTATCTGATTTTTAACATATTATACTTCAGATGGATAGTGCACATAAATGTATAAGATAATTTTAATAGTTGCAAAAGTTTTTGTCTGAGTTTTTCAGTTAATTCTGTTTCAAAGCATTTAGTATTCTTCTGTTTTATGACCTATAACACATATGAGACTCAACTCTAACCCAGAGGCCATGTATTTCTCCCATCCAATATCTTCCATGGAATTACTAGAAATATTATTGCCCCATTTTATGGATAAGACAAATGAGGCTTTACAGGATTGTCATTCTACTAAAATTCAACCAAATGTCTTTTAAGTCTTGGGGTTTTCATAAAAATGATTTTCCTCTGGTACTTATTGCAAACTTCAGCTGATTCACACTTCTCTACAACTACATACTTATTGAGTTTAATAAGCTTCTTTCCCTAAGTATGCATACCTTTAAAAATACATTATTTAATTAGAGCATATGTTAAGAGAATAAGAATCATTAATTCTACTGTGTAGACATGTTTCCTAACAAATAATTTTATGTACTAATTTCATTTTTGTCATAATAACTTTTATTTTTCTCTGCATTTTTTTTACATATAGATATATTTTAAAAGGAACCATGGGAAACTAGGGGAAATGAAAGAAAGGGATGGCACACATATTAGATAATTAGCTTTCAGATGCATGGAGAAGAAACTTGTATGGGGGAGCATGAGGAAAAAGAATGAGGAGATAGATAGTAATTTCAAGAACCTCTTTTTGCCCAAGGAACACTAGGAACTCAATAAATTGTACTTCATCTGTCATCTCTATGCTCTGCTAATGACAAGATAAATTGAAGCCGCACTTTCCTGAGTGCTTATGGTTTGCCAGACGTAGTAGTCACAGCTTTACTCACATGATCTCATTCTGTCCCTGCAGCATATTTTCAATTTGCAGAAGAAAAAACTTAGGCTTAAAGAGGTTTTAAAAATTTGCCCAAGTTCAATGTCTAGTAAGTGGAGAAGGGCTGTGAGGAGTCAAATGCAACCTGTCAGCCCACCCAGGCAGCACTGTTATTTGGTGATCACCACCTCCTCTCAATGAAGAAAGGGATATAATCCAGGACCATGATTCAGAGCAGAGTAGGAGGGACTTTGGAGTTCCCTGGTATGGAAGACCTTCTCATGATTTCTGCTGCCAATGGAAGACCTTCTCATGATTTCTGCTGCCAATGGAAGACCTTCTCATGATTTCTACCACCAATGGAACACATTCTCAGGATTTCTACCATCAATGGAACACATTCTCATGATTTCTACCATCAATGGAACACATTTTCATGATTTCTACCATCAATGAAACACATTCTCAGGATTTCTGCTGTCAATGGAACACGTTCTCAGGATTTCTGCTGTCAATGGAACACATTCTCAGGATTTCTGCTGTCAATGGAACACATTCTCAGGATTTCTATTGTCAAATCTCCCCCTTCCTTTTTTTTTTTAAAGAGGTGAGTGGCATTTGACCTCTGGAATATGGTGTAACACCTGAGCCAACAGATCATTCCTAGAGAATTCCATTAGAAAATTAGTTTGGTGAGAGATGCCTAAGATTACTACATAGCCAACATCCAGTAGGCTCTTGCTTTGCTGAATGCTGACCAAACTAAGGATTGAGCAGTGGAGTCCTGTGAAAGTCTGCCAGTGACTTATTTCAAATGAGAGAATCTCCAGTATCAGTCAACCAAAATCACTGTTGCCTGCAGCATTTCTCAAAGTCAGACTACTACTTTTAGAAGATGCAATATTTCATTACATTTTAAAACTCAGCACTTGCAGAGGGTCATGTTGTAGCTCAAATTTAAAGCTAATAAATGTATACTAACAGTCTTTTAAAAATATTTTAAATTTGTATTGGTAATTTCACGTATATAATTTATTTTGGTCACATTCACCCAACTATCTTCTCTCAACTCTCTCCTCCTACCACTGAACCCCTTCTTCTGAAGAAGGTCCTTCCTGATTTCATGGCTTTTGTGTTTTAATGACTCACTGAATTTAATTAGGGTTGCTGGCAAGAGCCTGAGTGGAGAGTTATTTACAAGTGCACAGGCGGCTTACCAGTGGCTCTAGCTCTGAAAAAAATGATTGTCCCCCTCTCAGCAATCATTAGCCATCAATAGCTTCTCAAGAAGGGGTGGGGCCTCATGAGCCCCCACCATTCATGATGAAAATTTTGCCTTTTTCTTTATGATTTATTTATTTACATTTATGCGTGTGTGTGTGTGTGTGTGTGTGTGAGAGAGAGAGAGAGAGAGAGAGAGAGAGAGAGAGAGACAGAGAGACAGAGAGAGACAGAGAGAGAGAGAGAGAGAGAGAGAGAGAGAGAGAGAGAATGAATATGCCTTATGTGTTCAGGTGCCACAGAAGCTTTGGATCTTTCCGGGGTGGAATTACAGGCTGTTATGAGCCTTCTAGCGTGGATGCTAACTCAGGTCCTTTGGAAGAACACTCTTAACCCCATGATGGAACACTGACTGATGCAATCTTGTGCAAATCTTGTGCTGGTAACAACAGATGCTGTGAGTTCATAAGTGAACTAGCATGTCATTTCCAGAAGACAGCATCTTACAGGCATTCTGTCTGACTCTCTGGCTCTTACATTCTCTCCTCTCTCTCTTCTGTAATTATTTTGGTAGAGTCTTACCTCCAATCCGTAGTTAGCATTCAAGAGCAATTACAATAGTCTGGAAAACCTAGCCTTTTAGGCTGTTGGGTAGAGCTTTTTTGAAAAAATAAAGATTTTTATCAGCTAGTCTTTTAGGTTGGAAATATTTTCGTATGTGTGTGCAATCATAGCCTTCCTTTGAAGCCTGATGTAAGTTATTGATTTTACTCAAAGACCTTTACTAGCCTAGTCACTCACAGACATATGTATACATAATTGTCTGTACTTATTCTGTTAATAAATGTTTCAAAGTTATTGTTCTCTGGGGCCTTCAAATAAAGAGAGATATTTATCTCTTTGAAATTTTAGCAACACTACAATTAAAATGAAATGCAATCAATAAAATATTAATGCTCTGTGTTTGAGGACCAACTACTTAATGGTTAGATCCATATCTGTCTTTCTCTAGTTTCCTCAGAGTCAATAAATAGCAGAGTCAATTAGCTAACTAGCAGATTAGAAACACAATATACATCTAGTTGTAGGTCCATTATTAATCCATAGAAGGTGTGTGACACCACTACCTAGTCACACACACACACACAAAAAAAAATCCCTTGTCAGACTAGTTTGCTACTGTGAAATCATTCAACATTATTTTTACCTCTTAGACATCAGCATCACACCATACGAAGTAGACAGAATCAAGGGATGCTAGGTCAAGCAGCTCTGTAGATCGATCCTCACCATTTCCTTTTTGAACAGGGAACTAGATATCACTACCATAGTTAGTGATGAGCTGGACTTAAAATTCCAGGCTTCTAAATCTCAGGCCACTGGACTCTACAACATCACGATACTGAATCCTACCTCACACTCAGATCCTGCATGCACAGTGCAGCTCCTGGACCTGACCTTTGTTTATTGTTTTAAATAGACAATGATGAAGCAATTAAGTAGACTAAAGCAGGAGAGAGCAGCAGCAGCAGCTCCAAATAAAAGTTCTACCTCACAGTAGCACATGCCACAGAATGTCTTGAGACTAATTTTGGTAAAGGTGAGCTAGCACCTTCTTAGAAATTAGGCTCTAAAACGTTTAATTCCAGCTTCAGTCTCTTGGAAGGTTCTGACTCTTAAGTCCTATGAGTAGATTTGCTTGGAGTTCTGGTGTGGAGGATAAGAGTTTGCTGAATGAGCATGAGGACCTGAATTCAAATCCCCATAATCCATGCACAAAGCAAGATATGGTACCATGTGCCTGTAACCCC
>CABHPP010139274.1:0-31706 GCA_902168425.1 Peromyscus attwateri | reverse complement strand
ACAACTCATTTAAATTGTAATGGAACAGTTAGTCTTCTATGATATTCAAATTTATAGTCATGTTAAGTTTTCTAGGTATACATAGATATATTTCAGATAGATAGGTAATCTTCAAATACTTCAAAGACATATAGAATATGGCCTTTGAAATGTTTTAAAAAATTTAGACTTTCTGGACAATGAGACATGTCTGCTCCTGGCAGCACCATTTTACTTCAGAGAGGAGGATGGGCATTGAAGACACTCCATATGGAGTTTATCTTCTTCTTGGCAAAAATAGCCATTTGGGCAAGAAACTGTTCTTGCATGAACTGCTTGATTGACTGGACACACAGGACCCATAGGAAGGTGACCACTGAACTTTGCTTGACAAAATGGTCCTTCAGGTTCCTGCTTCACAGAGGAAAATGCCAGACATTCTACAGGACACAGAGAAAAATGACTGGGAGACTCTAGGCCTGTGGGCTGAAGACAGATGCCCCAACTTTACAAAGGAACTTTGGATAACTGTCCAGGCTGCCAGCTGTCTTTGTCTACTCTTGCAAGACTCCCAAAAGTTGCTTGCGTCCGTCTCCTGTTTCTCAGGTAATATTATATCCTTCTGAGGTCTTTGATGTAGTTGAAGACTAGATAGTTATAATTTTTCTTAGTTATGATAAAAGATAAGTTAGATATAAAACCTTATACTCACAAATATAGGATAGATATGATATCTTCTTTAATTTTGCCAAATACAAATAGACTAGATATTATAAATAGATGAAATAATGTAACTGTAATTCTTGTTTGATAGTTGTTTTGTTATATGTAATTTTTTTATGTGAAAGTTAAAACCTTCCTTTTTGAAAAAAAAAAAGGGGAAAGTGCTGTGGATATCACTCTATATAGCAAGAAGCTTGCCATGGCCATACAGTTTGTAAGCAATATAGGTCTCTGTGTGTTTACTCGGTTGGGTCTGAGCAGCTACAGGACTGGTGGGTGACAGAGATTTGTCCTGACTGTGGGCCAGGCAGGACTGGAGAAAACTTCAGCTACACCAAACCAAAACAATCTATCCACCTACAAAGAAATCTGCCTATTTTTAAATCAATGTTGGGCATTAGTCACGGTGTGTGGTGGTACTCTGAGGTGGAGTCTGAGGCAGGTGGATCACTGTGAGCTTGAGGCCAGCCTGCAATACAGTGTGCAATCTTGTCTCAAAAAGGAAAAGAAAGAGAAAACATACCTGTTCCCCACATTCACAAACTTGTTAATTCAGCCTGTCCTGCATCTGAAAGGCAAAGTTGCTCCAAAATCTGCCATGGACACCCAACTGCAGAGATGGCCTTGCTTTCTCCTGCAGACTGTGGCCTTTGGGAGAAATGACCTTGCTTTCCACTCTGCTTTTTCCTAGTGTTGCTTTCAGAAGTGACAGCTGGCAAAAATGGCCTCACCCAGTACTTGTTTGGGGCAGTTGAGTAGGTCATCTACTGAGTTTAGTAGAAAGGAGCAAGGAAATTGAACACAGTCATTATTTCAGGGGCTGTGACTTCATAAACCCAAGTACTAGATGTGGATCTAAAAGAGCCTTTCAAAAATCACTTAAAAAGCTGTACAAGAAATAGGAACATCATGAATTGACTTCAAAATATAGACCTGTATGAAGATGGGTTTTTATTCAAGAGGAAAAGCTAATATTTTATAAATTGGTACTTGCAACTTTAGAGACACCTCCTGAGCAGCATCAGATGCTGCTCAAAGAGGCCTTATCTGGGACCTAGAGGAAGGAGCCCAGCTCGGGAAAATGGCGAGGCAGCGATGAAAGGTGCTTGTCACTTAGACACAGGTATGGGAGTCGGAATACAGCACATTTCTAAACATTTGATTAAGACAAGGAGAAACAAAGCATAAGCAGCTGTCTAACTGCTTTTTCTGTACTTATTGACCATCCTGGCTTTTCAATTCCCTTTCATCTTTTTTACTGAAAAGGGAGAACAAAATCTCATGGGCTGCCTCCTGGCTGACGTTTCTAATCAGCCTTCAGTTTGTTCTCACAGCCCGCTCGCTGATGCATCTATTGTGACATAATACACCAAGTTTCCAATACCCGACAAGATTTCTGGAGTGGGTGATGAAGTACCACATGATGGCTCATGAAAAAGAGTCACCTCTTAAGAGGGATGGAGTTCATTGCCAGATTGATGTGAATAATCACTCTTTCCTCTGGGTCGAACACTTGTACTAGTCAGAGTTCTCCAGAGAAACTGAACTAATGGGGTATTTATAAACATGCCCGGAAAGAGATTTATTATGAAGAATTGGCTCCTGCACTTATGAGGCTGACAAAACTAAGAACTGCTGGTGGCCCTGGCTTGCTGAGGGCTAGTGCTAATCCATGGGTCAAAGGGCTTCTGACTCTGGAAGTGATGCTTCTGTTGCATTGCGAAAGAACACAAAACACAGTCCCCATGTGAGGCTGTCAGGCAGGTGACCATTGTTCCTTGAAGGAGGGCTTGCCTTTTGGTCTGGACTTCAGCTGCATGCCTGGGGAAAGACAATTAAATCCATCCAGGTTCACATATTCAGCTCATTCAAAACAGTGTCACAAAAGTGTCAGAGTATTAAATATTCGAGTACCCCATGGCCTGATTGGGATGATACATAAAAACCAACCTTCATAGTACTTATGGAACTCTGGCTTTTAGTTTGGCTTTTGGAAGCTTATTTTTATCAGGTCTAATTCCCAAAGTGATTAAATAAAATAGTATACAATTGATATGCTACGGGGAGATTCAGCTCTGCTTTGTTTTCTTTTTATTTCAACCCAGGAGATTTCTTTATGGACATCTTCTGAGTGTGATAATCTACCATAATTTTCTGTTCATGAAATGGGGAAATATGGTCCAGAAGACACTGGAAGCTTCTATAGAGCCATGATCTTTTTTTTTTTTAAGAAAGCATGATATAAAGGTGTTATTGATGTTGAACATCTATGGTGACAGATGAAAGCTTCAAAAGTTTTCCTGGGTATAGCAGTCTGGGTGGGCATCTGTGGTCTCTTGGAATCTGTAGCACATCTGTCCAGGCCCTTTTGGCTTTTAGTCTCCATTTGGAAGTCGGGTATAATTCTAATAGGTCTGCCTTTATGTGTTACTTCATCTTTTTCTCTTGCACTTTTAATATTCTTTCTTCTGTTTGTTTAGTGTTTTGATTATTATGTGGCAAGGGTCTTTCTTTTCTGGTCCAATATATTCAGTGTTCTATATGCTTCTTGTACCTTTATAGGCATCCCCTTTTTTAGCTTAGGAAATTTTTCTTCTATGATTTTGTTGAAAATATTTTCTTATCCTTTGAGCAGGGTTTCTGCTCCTTCCTCTATTCCCATTATTCTTAGATTTGGTCTTTCCATAGTGTCCCAGATTCTTGGATGTTTTGTTTCCCAGATTTGTTGGATGTTAAATTTTTTAGAATTAATATTTTCTTTGATTGATGTATCCATTTCTTCTACTGTATCTTCAATGCCTGAGATTCTCTCTTCCATCTCTTGTACTCTGTTGGTGAAGCGTGCTTTGGAGGTTCCTGTTTGAGTTTCCGTTTTCATTCCCAGAATCCCCTCAGTTTGGGCATTCTGTTTCCATTTTCTGGTCTTGGTTTTATTCATTTCCTTCCCCTGTTTGTCTCTGTCTTCCTGGATTTCATGAGGGGATTTATGAATTTCCTTCCACTGTTTGTTTGTATTTTCCTAGATTTCTTTAAGGGATTTATCCATTTCCTCTTTAAGGACCAATATCATTCATACAGGCTGTTTTAAGGTCTTTTTTTGTGTTTCAGCTATGTTGGAATATTCAGGGCCTGCTGTGGTAGCATTGCTGGGCTCGCCCCCAAACAAGCCAGGCTGTTGCTGAAACAATACATTGCTCTTCACAAACTGACAGCAAGGCCCCATTGCTGAAGATAACACCCACACAACTCACTGAACATGGAGAGGCCTAGCTGGTGTCTGCATAGAACCTTTACCACTATGTTCTAGTGTCTTTGGTATTCTGTAGGCTACTGAAAGAGAAACAAACAATAATCTAGTCACAAACCCTTTGATCTACAATGATGTTCTGCTTGAAAAACACTCTAGGGCAATGGCACAAAGCGTCTGTGAGTAACCGACCAACCTCTGATTTGACTTAAGGCCCACTCCACAAGATGGAACCTGTACCTGACACTGCTTGAGTAACCAAGAACCAAAGAGCAGATAACCCAGAGACCTAGGATAAAACCAAAAACTACTTTTATTTTGAAAAAGAGACTCCTAATTATATTCTGCTATATTCATAGATCCATTCCCTATCAGCCACCATCAGAGAAGCTTCCTCCTGCAGCAGATGGGAACAAATACAGAGACTCATAGGTAGATGTTATGCAGAGAGAGAGAGAGAGAGAGAGAGAGAGAGAGAGAGAGAGAGAGACCTTGGAACCTATCAAGTCTCTCCCCTCAGAGTCCAGGGAACCCTGTAGATGAGGAGATGGAAAGAGTGTCAGAGTCAGAGGAGATGGAGGACACCAGGAGAACAAGGCCCTCAAAATCAGCTTAGCAAGGCTCATGTGAACTCATGGAGGCTGAAACAGCAAGGACAGGGCCTGCACAGGTCTCTACCAGGTCCTCTGGGTATATAATAGCTTCCAGTTTAGTGTTTTCGTGGAAGTGCTGAGTGTGTGAATGAGTGGATCTCTGATTCTTGTGCCTTCTCTTTGGCCCTTTTCCTTCTGTTCATTTGTCTCGTTTGATTACAATGTGATGGCTTTTGTTTTATTATATTTTATTTTTTAAAGAAAGAGGAGTGGTGTTGAATAGGATGAGATTATACTTCGTATACAGGGAACTTTTCCAATTAACCACACAGGATTATGCAAAAGCGTGAGAAAGTGATGCTGACTTAAACAACATGCAACAGTGTATTGATCATCCCCTCAGTGGACATAGGCTACTTGCTAAATATAACATGGGAGCTGAGAGTTTTTCTCCTAACCTGGAGTCTCTCACTGTGAGCATCTGAGTGCTGAGTTTGACCTCAGGATGGACATACTCTCTTCTGCATTGAAAATACATGGTTAGTGAACTCATATCAATATACCAATGGCTTTATCTGATATATACTGAAAGTATACTTTGGCTTTATCTCCAAAGATATAGATGTCTGCACTGATGCTTGAAATCTCTTATTGGACCTGCTGAGAAGCTGCATCATATGTTATTCTGTGGAGAATTGAGATAATTTCCAAGAAACTCTTTAAGCTCCAGTTTATAATCTCTCCAAGTTAAGATGCCCCCAAACTGTGTTTAACTGGGACTGTGGCTTTCTGGAGGGGAAATATTGGGTTGGGGGAGCACAGAGATAGAGCCCTTTGATCCTGTAATTCAGCAAATAAACAAAAAGTAATCAAGAATGAAATGTGAAGTTGCAATGTTTTACAGAATGTTATGGTTGCAGGTTTGCTCCCTTCACAGGGTAGTCTTGCTTCCTCCCACAGGGTATTATCAGCACTGCCAAGAAGAGCTCTTCATTGTGTGTCTGTGTGTATGGGTGAGGGTATAAAAGAGGCTTGTGCTCAAGGCCTCTTATTCTCCTTTGTCTTCTAGGTGTGTAGGGACATTCATTAGGTTGTGTCCTTGTACTGAGCTTTGTTTCTATGACACTGGTGAATGATACTTTTCAAAGCAATGCATAGGTTAAATAAGTTATTTTTAGAGATACAGACAAGTTAGAGAAGGCTTGGCCAAAAATTGGAAAGTATTCTGGGTCTGCCAGGGAGACAAACATTCTAAGGGATTCCCATGGTTCTAGTTGGTCATAGGAGGTGAGAACCTGTCCTGATGGCTCATCTTCTTTATCACTTGACTGGATTAGAATCACCTAGGAGGCTGGTGAGCCGCACTGTACCTGTGACTCTGAGGGTGTCTCCAGACGAGGAAGCCCCGTCTTGGGTCCGTAAGTACCATTCCTATAGCCTGGGCCCTCGGTGGCAGAAGTGGGGATCGAAAGCCAGCTGAGCACTGTATCCCCATTCCTACTTCCTGTCACACAATGATGTCAGCTGCTCTGCTCACCACACCCTCCACCTTGAAGAAATCACCCAGCTCTCTACAACACTGATCTAAATTAAGCCTTCCTTTAAATTGTTTCTGTTGGCTACTTTGTCAGAGAAATACACAACCACTCCAACCTTGTGGCAGGCACCTGACTCTGGATAAACAAGGCATGAACAAGATGCTTATGTCTTGAAGATGTTTTGATGAATGCATTTGGGAGAGGCGGAAATGAACAGCAAATGTGTAAATAAATGAAGAAGTATTGAGATATGATGAGACCCATTAAGAAATCGGGAGATGAGTAGAGGCAGCCTTAGACTGAATTGTTAGGCAAGGCCTCTCTGAAGAGATGACACTGGAGTGGAGACCTATGTGGCTTAAAGATCCATGGTACAGAGCACCAGAGAGAGGGAGAAACAAGTGCAGAGGCCCTA
Organism: Peromyscus attwateri; assembly: GCA_902168425.1. Classification (NCBI taxonomy): domain Eukaryota; kingdom Metazoa; phylum Chordata; class Mammalia; order Rodentia; family Cricetidae; genus Peromyscus; species Peromyscus attwateri. The sequence goes on along the minus strand of CABHPP010139274.1, from coordinate 25,211 downwards.
ATGGGGACACAGTAACAGAGAACCACTCAGCACCCACTGCCTTCCAGTGCATAGCACTGATGAAGGTAGGCTCATGGAGCAGTCTTAAATTCAACTCCACATCATTCCTAATGGTTCTCTCTAAGAACTAGCATGCTGGAGAGCTCTGAACAGGAAAAGTATGAAGGAAGAGGGGGAAATGAAGGTGATAAGACAGTCCTGAGTATACACCTCAAAGGATCTACATCAGTATATAAGATGTATATACACATTCATGTACATTTTGCAGCACTGTCCACTGTAGTCACAAAGTAGAACCAGCCTAGATACATATCGGCAGATTAATGATAATGAAAACTGTTAAGTATGCATAACAGAGGTTTATTCATCCATAAAGAAGAATGAAATGTTATCATTTGTAGGAAAAGGGATGTAACTGGAGTTGAACGAAATGTAGGACTCAAGAGATGAATGTCAAAATTTTTCTCCTATAGAGAATATAGGTTTGGATTTTGTTTTGTTTTGTTTTGTTTTTGTTTTTGACATGAAAGTAGACAGAGAGGTATATGAGAGAGGGAAGGGGACCAGTAGGAAGGAGGGGGACAAAAGAGGTTAATGGAGGTGAATATGATCCAAGTATTCATGTCTCAATGAAAATATCTAAAAACAAAGTGTAGCCTCACTGTATAGTAACCGCTCCTCTGAATGAGAACTCAATCCTAGTGTGAAGGCATTAAGACGTCTCAGCTACTTACAACTCATCAAGTGCCAAACTATAGTTCAAAACTATCACATTTGGAAATTTCAGTGTGAGTTTTGGAGAAGACAGACTATATTCAAACTATAGTACTGGTGTTTCAAGACCCTTGCCTACAGAATGCTCCTTTTTCAAACTTCCAATGGACTAGTAGAACTAAAGGTGGAGTGAAAGGGGCCAAGGAAAAACACCCTGACCCCAGGCCCAGGGCTTGAAATTTCACGAATCCATGAAATGCCACCAATACCTGAGCACAAAATCCTACCAATTTCTTTGCTTGCCCCAGAATCAGACCACAAAAGTCCACCAGTCCCAAGTTATCCTGGAAAACTCTCCCCTCCCCTAAGAAACCCTATGTAAGCTCTGTACCCGGTTCAGTCTGCTACTGTTTCTCACCAGATGCAGCCACCCTCCTGGATTCTTCCTTCCCAATAAAGCTCCTGAGTGAAGTTTGTTGTGCAATGTGACGCTTTCACAGGAATGGGCCCAGCTGTAACAATTTTCGCCTGAGCTGAGTGGAGCAGAACTGTAACACTTTTGCTAGGGAAGCTTTTCCCCTAATGGAGTAGAGTTGTTACACTCTGGAGGACCTAAGCCGAGCTGTAAGAATTTCCCTGAGGAAAGTTTCCTCTAGCTGTAACACTTCCCTGGGCCTGAGCAGAGCTGCAACACTTCTCTGGAGCAGAGCAGAGCTGTAATACCTTTGCTGGGGAGGAAACTTTCCCCTGCCAGAGCAGAGTCCTTACACCTTCCCTGGAGCAGGCCTGAAAGCTGCTATGCTTATGGTGACTTTGTGGTATTCCTTGGCTCCCAACTGCCAGGTTACCTTTCCATCTGAGCTGCAATGCTTACAGTGACATCCCTCAAACAGTCTCAGGAACACTCTTCTGTCCTTCCAGTGAAGAACTCTTTGGAAGTGGTGAGGGAGAGAAGAAAAAGGAGGGGGGTGGGAAGGAAGGGGAAATATGTAGAATGTTAGAATACCTGACAATATCTTGGTTCACAGAAGGTATTCCTGGAAAGAAAGCAAGAAAAGGAAAGAAAGTCAGGCAGTCAGACATCAGAGTTCAAAGTTCCCCCAACTTCAAGGAGAAGAAACTGTCCTTGTTCCACATTGTAGGACGATAATTTTGCCAACTGGTAAGTAAGACTTTGTATGTTTACATTTCACAAATAAAATTAAGGACTGGGTTTTGGAGAGATGTGGGTCAAGAAGGGAAAGAGAGGAAATGGGTGGCTCAGGGGAATGCAGACTGAAAGAGAGGTGTTCTTCATGTTTCCCTATTTCTAGATCCACTTTGGAGATCAGGGAGTGTAATACGTAATGACTAAAACTTTGCCAATAAGTAAACCTCAGGAAAGTCACTTAAATGCAGGTGTGTTTGGTCCAAGAGTGGGTTCAAGTGCTCTCTTTAAAGGTCAGGATCCATGCATGAATTTTTCCATTGTTCCCTATAAGAATTTCTCTCCCAGAGTAAAAACCTGACTTGTTCTGATGGATTGGATCCAATAAATGGCACTTAGATAGCAAGCTGAACCTTTTACAAAAGTTCTGTACAGGGATTTGATGGGTTTTTCCTTCCTCTGTTCTGTGTGTACTGTTAGTGGTGCTCCGTTGTTCCATCTGTTTCCATGGAGAGAGGTGACCACGCCATGAGTTCCATCATCTCCCTGTGTGGCCATGTGGATGGCGTTCCTCACTGCATTTCTTTGCTTTCGTTCTCAGTTCTGTTTCTCTCTTTTCCGCTCCTCCTTGGCTCGGCCTCTTTTTAAAATTCCATTTCTTTATTTATTCTCTCTTTGTATTTATGGATGTAGGTATACAGGCATGGTACTCAGATGTCCGACGACAACTTTTGGGGGACTGCTTCTCTCTTGTTACCATGTGGGTGCACAGCATAGAACTCAGGCTCATGAGACTTGGAGACCTGCTGAGCCACTTCAATGACACCTTGTTTTATCCTCTTACCACACATCTACTTTGGCCACCATAAACTGTGATTTCTACGATACAATTTCTAAGTTTTTCTTTTCAGAAGTCAGTTTTAAAAACCACTGACAAAATATTCAGTCTTCATGGGTAAATAAAATAAATATTTTTTAAAGGATATGTACTTTCTGAGATTTGAGACTCAGTGATTGGTCCAACTATACAGCTAATTATCTAGTTTTCTGTGTGTGGAGAGATAACCCTAACTTTATATGTTCATTGTCCATTTTTAATTTCAATCAAATATGTAGTAATTTCTCAAGCATGAAAATACTCCTGCTGTGAGAAAACACCAGGACCAAAGCAACTTACAGAATGAAGGGTTTGTTTGGGCTATGGTTCCAGAAGGATAAGAGTCCCTCACCATCATGACAAGGAAGCATGGTAGCAGGCAGACATTGCAGAGGAACAGCTGAGTGCTCGCATCTCACACAGGAAACAGGAAAAAGAGATCACTAGGAATAGCACAAAGCTTTTGAAACCTCAAAGCCTGCCCTCAGTGACATATTTTCTCCAGCAATGCCACACAACTACCAACACAGCCTCACCCACTAAGGAGCAAGTATTTATTAATCACCTGAGTCTATGGAGGACACTCTCAAACATCACAGATTGAGACGGGTCCAATAACTTAATGTCAGTATTGTAGTTTTGTTGTATTTTGGGGTTTTTGTTTGTTTTTTAAACAAACAAACAAACAGAAAACAAGGGCTTGAAACATATTCCAAGCTGGTCTGGACCTCACTGTATAATCACACTGACTTTGGCTTTGAACTCTGTCTTGCTCAGCCTCCCCACTGCTGGGATTATAGGTATGTGACACCATACTCTGCAGTGTCTGTTCTTAGAGTGACCTGAGTTTTTGTGAAGGAAAATTTTTACTCATTTTAATTCATAACAATGAAAAATAGCAACCTTGTTTAGATGCTTATGATGCACCTGACATTGTATATATTTTACAAAGGTTACCTCATTTTATCCTCACATCGTTCCCATTAGGTAGATTTCAGTATTTTTGTCAGGTGTGCAAATTGAAATATAGAAAGGTTAACGGCTTACTCAGGGTTGTACCCAGTTAATTTCATGCCAGAGGCTAGATTTGAACCCAAGTCTGCATGACTCAAAAGCCTGCACCTCTAGACTACTAAAGAGATTGAATTAGAACCTTGGGAATTGAAGAGTAGGCATCTTTGAAGTGTTACAGTTGTGCTGAAGGAATGTACTATAACTGTAGTCATTATTATGAGACATGATAAAAGTTAGAGCTGCTACCTGAGGCTATGGCCTTCCAAAAGCGTGAAAATTTCCTTTCAGTTAATTTTGCTAAAATTATCTTAGAAAAGGCAGTTTTATGGTACAGTTTTAAACTCCCTAAGTTTGGATGTGTAAGCCTCTGTAAGGGCAAAGGAGTTGCACTTTAATCCCAGAAGGACATGAAAAGAAACAGGAGAAATAACAGATTTGATGCAACCTGAGGAAAGGGGAGAAAGCTAAAACCTCATGTGAAAGAGATTGAGAAGAGGAATGAAACAGATGCAGCCAGAGCACCGGAAACACGAACATCTGTATCAGTCTCACCAGAGCTACCCGCATGCTGCAGCCACAGACTCACCATGAACGTATGGTGTTGCTGGCCATGGGGGCAGCCGCAGGCAGTAAGTACAAACTGGGGGAAACGAGAAGTACCTGCGTTGCATTACACTATACATCCAAGAGAGAAGTGTTCTTTCTTCATATGCTGTGTGTGGAATTGCCCAGAAGATCTCTGCTTCGTTTGGTGTGACTTGTTCGTCACTGAGCATCCTGGAGGGAGTCCTTATGATGACCCGACAGTAAGGGAGGCCGAGAAATGTCAGCTCAGAGGCAAGACCTTTTGACTCCCCTTTTGATCTCCATTGACCACAGTCAGAAGTTACAAGGAAAGAAAGGAGAAGTCGGGGGAGAAAAGGAGAGAGAGAAAGCACTTGTTTTTAGATTTCTGTAGCATTCCACTCTAGGTGGCAGAGAGATCTCATGGACGATCTCACTCCCAAGGTGAGACTGGATTTCCTTGCTCATTGCGTTTTTAATGAAATTAATGGGATGTCTTTTTTATGTTTTATTTTTGGTGTGTTTGTAGATGGGGGGGCTACAAGTGCACATGTGTGTGCATAGATGTGGAGGCCAGAGGTGCAAGTGTACATGTGTGTGCATGCATGTGGAGGCCAGAGATGCAAGTGTACATGTGTGTGCATGCATGTGGAGGCCAGAGGTGCAAGTGTACTTGTGTGTGCATGCATGTGGAGGCCAGAGGTGCAAGTGCACTTGTGTGTGCATACATGTGGAGGCCAGAGATGCAAGTGCACATGTGTGTGCATACATGTGGAGGCCAGAGGTACAAGTGCACTTGTGTGTGCATGCATGTGGAGGTCACAGGTCCGTTTCTGATGCTGTTCCCCAAGCGTCATCCACCTTTCCTTTTTCCTTCTCTTCTTCCTTCCTCCCTTCCTTTTCTTTCTTTCTTTGTGTTATTTTGTTTGTTTGTTTTTGTTTTCTTTTGTTTTTTGACAGGATCTCCCACTGGCCTGGAATTCTCTAAGGAGACTAGGCTAGTTGACTAGGGATCCCAAGAATCTTCATGTCTCTGCCCATCCCCCACACCCCAGTTCTGAGATTATAAGCAGGCTGCCATACTTGGGTTTTTATGTGTATTCTGTGGATTTAACATGGGTCTTCTTGCTTATCAGGCAAGTACTTTACCAACTGGATCATCTTTCCAGTTCACTTTTTGATAGAGAAACTTACCCTCCTCTTCTGATGCTCTATGATCTATGACTTCCATGCTGTGCCTCTGGCATTGGGGAGCCAGTTCTCTGAGATGAGTCCCTGCTGAGTGCAGTGGATTCACCTGAAGCCACTAGAATCATCACCAGAGTGAGCCCTCCTCTGTCTTAGGGGTTCTGTTGCTGTGATAAACACCATGACCAAAGTCAGCTTACATGTCCTGATCATAGCCCATGACAGAAGTAAAAGTAAGAACACACAGCAGGAACATGGAGGCAGAAGCTAAAGAAATGGCCATGGAGAATTGCTGCTTACTGGCTTATTTTACATAGCTTGTTCAGCCAGCTTATGTTTCTTATGGAACACAGGACTACCACAGGAATGTCACTGCCCATAGTGACCTGGACCCTCTTACATCAATCAACAAGCAAAAAATGGCCTACAGGCTTGCTCAGAGGCCAATCAGGTGGGAGTATTTTCTCAAGTGGGGTTCCCTCTTCCCAAATGACCCCAGCTTGTATCATGATGACATAAAACTAGCCAGAATATCCTCCATGCCTAAAGTATCGAGTGAGAGCTGTTCTAGGAAGCTGTACCTGGCCATGGAAGGTTGGGGGAAAAAAGGCAGGTTTTTCTCCAAAGAGCAACTGAATGTGGATCTAACAAATACTGCTTAAGTTAAGGTCTCATGGCATTATTGAGATCTGCTCTGGGTCAAGTCCTATGAATAATGCTTGCACATGATATCTTATTTAACCTTAACAACTACAGGTGCATACATAATAACTAATAAATATATTAAAGTTATGAAATGTTAGTATTAAAACAGTAGCATAATGTAGGAGGGAAAGGAGATATAGGAAGACAATAAGGGGCCAACATAATGAAATATGTTATATACATATATGCAGATGTCACAGTAAAGCCCATTTCAGTCACACATGCACAGAAACACACATACACACAGCTTATAGACAACAGTAGCATAAAACATGTGGCGACCTCATTGCGTTCAATTCCTTTGCCTACCTGGAAAGATTCAGTGCTGGAGACTTGGTATTTCCTTAAAGTCAAGGTGGTTTGAATAAGTATGTGTTTGCATGGGTGCTTTTCTTTGTTTTCATCCCTTAGCCTAGCTGAGTTGTTTGTTCTCAAATATTTACTGTCAGCTTGAATACACAAAGTGATATAGCATGCACCCTACAGGTGTTTTAGAGCTCTTCAGTGGTGTATTTGATTCTGTGCCACTTTCGCCCTAGGCTCTGGCTTTACATTTAAATCCTCTTCCCTAAGATAAGACTATGTCTTGGTTGCTTAGCTCAAAGGATGCCTTTGAGTTTTTATGGTGTGTGTGTGTGTGTGTGTGTGTGTGTGTGTGTGTGTGTGTGTGCTGTGGGATATTCTGTATGGCAAATGTGTTGCTAATAAAGCACTGATTGGCCAGTGGCTAGGCAGGAAGTAGGCGGGACTAACAGAAAATTAAAAGAGCAGGAAGGCAGAAGGAGGCAGCCTGCCAGCCTGCCAGCCTGCCAGCCAGCAACCGCCAGGACAAGCAGCATGTGAAGATGCCGGTAAGCCACAAGCCATGTGGCAAGGTATAAATTTATAGAAATGGATCAATTTAAGATATAAGAACAATTAGCAAGAAGCCTGCCACGGCCATACAGTTTGTAAGCAATATAAGTCTCTGTGTTTACTTGGTTGGGTCTGAGCGGCTGTGGGACTGGCAGGTGAAAGAGATTTATCCTAACTGTGGGCCAGGCAGGAAAACTCTAGCTACATGTGTGTGTGTGTGTGTGTGTTTCTAAATCCTCAGTTTGTCTTATCCTTTCACATTTCTTCCTCCTTATATGGCACACCTTTATTAGTGATGTGTAGTTTATAAATATCTAACATTGGGTGGAAAGATGATAATATTTTAACATCAGCTTCATGTTCTTTTGTGTATTTCCTTAAGAATAGTGCATACTATCTTATACCATGTTCATTTTTTAATAATGTAACTCAGCAGAGAAAAGGCATGTAGAATCCCCACAGCCAGATCACCCCCAAAGTCTCCACTTTTCTGGGTGATCTGGATAGTGAAACAACAAAGCCAAAGGTATTTATAACTCCATTGATAATCCTAGGCCAAAAGCTTATGATACAAGTTACAGGTTTTTCTCTTTATTTTCTTCTCTCTCCATTGCAGATACACGGCAAGTAGTTTAAACCGTTTCACTATGGAGCAGTCATTCGTTCCTAATGTGTCTTCTTTGTGTTTGACATTGACAGACACTTTCATTTCTATGTGTTCAAATATTTTTTAAAAAATGTTCTACTAGTCTGTGAGGTGGGCCCAGACATCGGCGTGTGAATTCATTGGTGGAATTTCATTTTAAGCATGTTGAGAATTCTTGAAAGTGTATGGATAGCCAGATATATGCTTTACATTTTTGAGACATGTAACAGAAACTGATAGATGGGTATCAACAGGTAAATATCAGCATTGGGAAGTATTTGCATAACATGCATAGATCTGGGGCCCATGTGTTTCATTCAGTCTTAAGAATAATGCAACATATGAATGCTTTTTAATTTTCAATTTACTTGTGACTCCAAAAACCTTGAAAATTCTTTAGCTTTTCTTAATATTCTTCTCTGTGACCCCTCCCTCTCTGCTGTTCAGGAACCTGATAGCCATTCACATTAGTCATGTATTCTCTCCCCCTCTGTCTTCCTTTCTCCCCTCCATCTCGTTCTCCGCCTCTCTCTCCCACCCTTCTTTCCTCCCCCACTTTACTCCCCGATGCTCGTTTGCTCTGCTGTGAGCCTTACCTGCTCCTCTCATTCTCACTTCATTTTTCTAGTTGGTTTTCTTTCCATCAACACAGTTGAAAAACAATGATATTCCTCTTGGAAACTGGGAGAGAGGGGGAAAGGTTATGCAACATTAACTTATTTTCCCAAGAAATAGAAGGCCTTGAGCACCAATTTTTTAACAAAATTTGTCTTTGTTGTACTTAAAAATATAATGATTATTAAATTCTTTGACAATACTAAGCTGGAAATAAAGAATTACAACTTTGTTTCAAAATAAATTTCACATCCACAGTGAATTTAATAAATAGGAACAATGGAAACCAGAAATGATGAGATTTGTTAATTTAGAACAAATTGGAATATCAGAAAAAAAACAGCAGGTCACAAGATTGTGACACAGTAAATAAATACAGGCCCTCAGGGAACTTGTCAGGATGTTGCAGGGGACATTGTATAATACAGCAGATATGTAGCAATAATGAAGACTAGGCTAAATTCATAAAGATATTGAGAAAATGGGGGAAACCCTTGATTTTCATCATGGTAAACCAGGTAAAACATTTTCTAGTACTTTTACTGATTTTAGAAAACTAAGAATGATTTCAACTAAGTTTGGAAAATCATTACAGATATGAATGATTACATTTGCAAAGAAAAGGCTGAATTATGACTTTGTAAGAGATGAGAGAGGCTAATAGTCACATCTGCGTCTTCACTATGGCACCAAGAAACTACTGATCATATACTAGAGAATTATATTAGCTAGTCAGTATGAGGAATGATCACATGACATTTTCAGGCATTTTAAAGATAGACAATACATTCAACCACACTCTAGGGAGTCTTAAGGACCAGCTTTCATCTTTACACTCTTGTAACCTGGAGGCAGGAAAAAAATCTGCTCTGTGTTCATGCAGAGGGTTCTTTTTGCCCCAGAGTCAATAATTTTATTCAAAACCTAAGAAAATCAATGCCCTAAGATCGTGCAAAATGTCTTCATCCTTTTCTGTTGAGATAACTGATTTAATTTATTTCTAGAACTTACTACTTATCCATGTGCAAAGTTCATGCATATTTTATATTGATTATCTAATCAATAGTGAAATGTTTCTTCTGTTGAGTTTAACTGATTTAGCATTTGGCAAAATCAGAATGTTTGGATAAGGCTCTGACAACAAGACACTATGGCAAGCCTTTGTGCTACTGTCAATGCATTTGCAAGAATCTACATTTCACTAGAGAAAGTAAAGTTTCTACCCCAAGTCACAACTGTTCATCCATATTTAAAATGAGTTTTGTGTCTCTTATATACATTTCCAAGCTCCACTTTCTGCCACTTTTTCTGTACTGATAAGTTGGAATAACATATATGTGTGCCTTTCCCTGTGGGTCAGGATCAAGGTGACCTGTAAATTACCCTTATCCCTGGAAATGAGCTACAATCACACGCTCTGCCAGACCTTCCCATTGTTACCTGCCTTGTCAGAGAAGAGTAGAGGGAACACAAACATGATACCATTCTCTCATGCTTCTCACTGTGTCCTTCATATACTGAGAAGAGAAAATGCATGATAGGCTTCCCCTTGGTCTCTTAAAGAGCAGTGCAGGATTTTCACTATGCTCACAATGAATTGCATACAGTGCACATGGGGGAAGTAGCCTGTCCTCTCAACAGATATGGCTCTAGTTATGCACACCCCTGCTGTTAACCCTCTCAGTGTCAGTTTGGGCAGCAGAACTCAATCAGCTCAACATCTAGTTCAAGATCTTAGAAGCTAATGGAACTTTCTCCTGAGTTCCAATAAAACATTCAGTTAGCATGTGCACACAACTGATCACTCTATCCTATATGGTGTGCATGTGAAACTAGTGACAGTAGGGACAATCTCCCTGGGGTATCTTTGTTTGGGGTTCTTCTGCATGATCAGTTTGTATTGGTATTGTTGCAACATAACAACAAGGCACTTTTTCCATGAGGTCAAAACCTGCCTGGAGAAAATTTCCTGCTCAGGAAGCACCTGAATATTGTAGTCTTGACTAAATGTCACCCCCACAGAAAGATGGAATTCCACTTCCCACTGCAGGTTATGATACCCAGTTCTACCCCACCCACTTATTGTCTGTACTCCACTCCTGCAGCAACTACAAACTGCATTCCCTACCTGACTTTCTGCAGGCATGCAGGATGCTCAGCCTAGCTTTGCAATGCCTCCCTATAGAGCAAACAAATGCAAGACTTTGATGCCTCCAGGTCATTCGTCTACCCAATATATTTGACTAGTCTGAAGACAGGAGAAGTGGGGACCCTTAGGTTTTGGTTGGTATACCTGAAGATTTTAAGAGTTGCTTCTGTGGAGAAACATTTCTTCCTAACTGAGATGCACATTAGTTTGTAGGGGTGATTCCAGGGTTTCCATTGACAGTCTTTTGGATAGGGTAAGTTAATGATGTTTCCTTGAGATATTTTAGCCATATTAATTTGAGTTATTGCTCCTTCTGATCATGTGGGCTTCCAGTTTGTTCAAACACTGTTTCTTTTACATAGAAAGACAATAAAAGTATACTAAAGACTCATCGAATTTCTCTAGACTAATTAAGTAACTTTCTTACATACTGACTATCAGAGTCAAACATTCACATTTCCTATATACCTTGAAAGGAAGCCATTGTATCTTAGCTGTGTCATTTATAAAATGATGGTGGTAAGGAGGCAACGTGTGAATGAAATATCACAATTTGGTTGTCATTTGGACTAAGCTAGAAAAGAAGTCACAGTCTGAATTTTTTTTTCCTGGTAAGAGATCAATACTGTCTAGACATGGTCTCATTAGGACTCTGCATTGACTGAGGACTGAGATTCCTGTAATCTGGGCTGGGGGATGGGTAGCTATGTTGCTAGTGTTACAGAGAACTCCAGATTCACTGGGGTCAATTCTGTGTCTCCCAAGACTGTTCGACCAACTGTCAGGCTATGCCAGAGGACAGATGATGCCCATTCCAGACTCGTGGATTCTGAGTCCTGAAGTTCTGGGAATTGCTCTCCATGATGTTCTTTGTGTCTGGTGACCATTGCACCGGACACAGGCGAGCACTTTGGCATCACCCCATACTCTGCTATGCATAAACCAAGACACAGATTGAACTCACCCTTTCCTGTCAACCCACCAGTTAATTTCTACTAATTATCTCTGCATGTATGAGATGACAGGTTTTTTTTATATTATTTAGTGGCTTTATCATTTATGAAAACATTACAGCAATTTGAATCATTTTTAAGCCAGGATAGTTTACCTAGGCCTACAACAGCAAAGTCCTCCATGTTCCCTGCTAGGTGTCCAGACTGTCGGATGTGCCTGGGATCCTAAGTCCTTCGTTTGTGGTTACTTGTCTGCATTTTTCAAGGAAGTGAAGCAAGGTCTGAGCCCCTCGAGGTGGCCCAGCCTTACCAGGCTTCTGACAGTGGAATAAATATCTGTTATTTGTCCAGTGTATTTACTCTCAAACTTTAGGCAAGATGAGCCAGACATTGAGATATAATGCTGATTATGCAAAGAAGCATTCAAGACCAAAGGATCTCTTTCTAAGAATTTAAGTATTCCAGTGGATTAGCATTATTGATCACTCACCTTCCACACAGTCTACAGATGGTTTTGAAATTCTGAAATGATTTTTCTCCCTTGTCTAGTATAATTACCAGAACAAGGAATAATCTAATTAAAAGACAACAAGGATGTGTTCTAGTTGTTCTGATAAATTATGTAAATATATAATGCATGTAGGAATTAGATTGACAGCTGTTCTTTGCTGCCATACTCTTACATTTTCTTTCTTCTAAAAGAGAACTCATGATAGCATGGTTAACTACTGAAAATATGCTGGGTGTATGACAGTTGCAGCTTCCATACAGTAAAGCAGAATGAGCAATCTCACTTTGACTTCCTTAGATTAAACATTGACCAAAAAGAAGAGAGTAAAGATCGACAGAATCTGAAGGGGAAAAATAAAAAATACTGTTGGAATGCCCTTTTATTGTTAAAATAGTTTCATTTATTTTTATTGTCTTGGTATTTGCCTGTGTGTGTGTGTGTGTGTGTGTGTGTGTGTGTGTGTGTGTATGTGTGTGTATGTGTGTGTGTGTGTGTACCATATGCATGCCTGTGCCTGCAGAGGCCCAAAGAGAACATTGGGTCCCCGGAAACTGGATTCACAGACAAGTGTGAGTGACTGTGTGGTGCTGGGAACTGAACCAATGATCTTGGTAGAGCAGTAGGTGCTTTTAACCATTGAGCTGACTCTCCAGGCCCTACATTTTATGGATGTGTGTATGTGTGCATCTCTGGGTGCTATATATGCAGTTTCTCAACAGAGGCCAGAAGAGGGTGTCAGATTACTTGGAGATTGAATCACAGAAAGTTCTGAACTCTTCAAAGTAGGTTCTTGGAACTGAACTTGGATCCTATGGTTAAACAGTACATGTTCCTAACCACTTAGGCATCTCTTTCACCTTGTAATGACTTCTGTGTTTCTGTTTTCAAGTATGATAAGCACTGTGAAGTGACATGAGTTCATGCAGTTTCATTTCAGCTGTGTTGTATCTATTTTATTTATTTATTTATTGCTGCTGTGAACAAAATCCCTAGCACAAACAACTTAAGAGAAAAAGTACTGCTATTGAATGATGGTTTTGGAGGAGCTTCAATTCATCATGGTAGGGAAGGTGAGAGAAGTCTATGATGATGGGTGTGCATGGCGGGCTTTCTCATACCATGACAGGTCAAGAATCTGAGAAAGAGGGGCCAGACTGGGGTTTTTATCTAGAACCTTCAAAACCTTGTCCTTGATGATTCCAAATTCTGAGTATAGCCATTGGGGGCATTCCATATTCAAATGACAACATGATACATTGCATGTTGCTCATAAAGGATATACTATTCTCTGTAAAGTCATGCCATGTTGTGGACCAAAATCCACATAATTTTTAATAGATTCTCTGCTTTTTTCCATGAAGAAAAGACTCACCCTTTTATAATATAATTTGATATAATGTGTTGCATATGCAGATGAGAAATCAAGAAAGTGCAGGAAAAAAGTGTCACAAAGTACAAAAAAAATCTATGTTCAAAAAAACAAAGGGATGTTTATTCAAAATTAAAATTAAATACAGCCTCTCTTTCCTATTTCAGAAAAATACATTTCCAAGTTAACTGTTGTCCTCTCTCAAGTCACTGGATGTGAAATTTAATCAAAATTTAAAGGGGAAAAAAATCTTCATACATACTTGACACGAAAAAGAAGGATTTGTGGAAGAACACAGGTGGGAAAGAATTTGTGGGAATACTTTTCCACATCGAATGAAATGACTCATTCACATTGCAAAAGAGGTAAACACCATACACACAACCCTGTACACACTGACTCACTGTACACACTGACAGCACTGTACACACTGACTCATGGTACACACTGACTCACTGTACACACTGGCTCACTGTACACACTGACAGCACTGTACACACTGACTCACTGTACACACTGACTTACTGTACACACTGACTCACTGTACACACCAACTCACTATACACACAGCACTGTACACACTGACATCACTGTACACACTGACATCACTGTACACACTGACTCACTGTACACACTGACATCACTGTATAGTATGACTCACTGTACACACTGACAGCACTGTACACACTGACAGCACTGTACACTGACAGCACTGTACACACTGAGCACTGTACACACTGACAGCACTGCACACACTGACAGCACTGTACACACTGACTCACTGTACACACTGACATCACTGGACACACTGACAGCACTGTACACACTGACTCATTGTACACACTGACTCACTGTACACACTGACAGCACTGTACACACTGATATCACTGTATACACTGACTCACTGTACACACTGACAGCACTGTACACACTGACTCACTGTACACATTGACGCACTATACACTGAGCACTGTACACACTGACTCACTATATACACTGATTCATTGTGCACACTGACTTATTGTACACACTGACTCACTGTACACACTGACATCACTGTACACACTGAGCACTGTACACACTGACTCACTGTACACACTGACATCACTGTACACACTGACATCACTGTACACACTGACTCACTGCACACACTGACAGCACTGTATCCAATGATAACACTGTGCATTGTGGCAATATTACACACACTTAGCACTACACACACAGTAGTCAAACCCAAGAGAAAACAACTGTGTACTATGAAATAAAGGAGATGCAAAGTAGAAGAAAAAATATCTCAGTAGAAAAGGAACTTAATCCTGTTTCTTTCTTTTGATGTGCTTCCAGCCTAACCAGGGGGTTGTTTTTGCCTCCTTTTCTCTCTGCTGATATAATCTAACCATTGACGTCTTCATTTTTGATTGGCAGTTTTCAGATTTCTTGTTCTTTAAATAGTTTGACATTTAAGAACTGAAGATTCTAGGGCTCAAGCGCTGGCTCATTGGTGAAGAGTCCTTTGCCTTCCTACAGAGGGCCTCAGTTCCATTCCCATCATGCAAGTTCAGGATCCCACAGCTACCTGTAACTCCAACTCCAGGAAGACCCTTTTCCCCTGGCTTCTGAGGGCACCTGTACTCACATGCACATATTCATTAAAAAGTAAATTTAAAATAAATATGAATAAGTACATGATTAAATAAATTAAATTGAAGAACCTGACTCTAAGGTGTGGATTAAATCAGTCACCAGACTTTTGGGAACCTGTTTCCCATCCTGAATTACCTTGCCCAGCATTGATGCAGGGGAAGGAGCTGGGTCCCTCCTCAACTTGATGTGCCATGCTTTGTACAAGCTCATGGGGCCTGCCCCTTTCTGAATGGAGACAGAGGAGGAGTGAATGGGGAGGTGGATAGAGGGAGATGGGGGGAGGGAACAGGAGGAGATGAGGGAGGGGAAATTATAGCTGGTATGGGAAATAAATTTAAAAAAATTAATTAATTAAAAAAATCAGTCCCAAGAGGGTATCTTGTCACCTTGTTTTACTTTATATGTGTTTGAGTGTGCATGTGTGCATGTGTGCGTGTGTGTGCGTGTGTGTGTGTGTGTGTGTGTGTGTAGCTGTGTGCATGCTTGTGGAGGCCAGAGTTTCATGGAGGGCATCTTCCTTTGTTCTTCAACTTATTTTCTGAGACAGGGTCTTTCATTAAATTTGGAGCTGAAGACTAGCTGACTGCGAGCTCTGAGGCTCTTCCTGTCTCTGCCTCCCCATCCCTAGGATCACACAGGTGCTGCGGATCTGAGCCCACGTGGTACTTGTGCAGCATGCACTTTAGTGACTATGCCATCTCCCTAGGCCCCAGATCTCTTCCTGTCTCCAAGGCCAAGAACATATGTCCCCAAGAGGCAGCATGAAGGTGACACATACTTCTTTGAAACAGTTGGACTAAAGGGCAAACAAGGAAGTAGTTAAACATTCTGTCCTCTGAAGTGACCATTCACCAAAAGCATGTGTCAGTTTTAGTCATATGTCTACTCAGCACCTATAGAACTAAGTTGTTTCCTTCCCTGAGGAGAGCCTAGGTCTGGCAGTGGGGCAACACAGAGCTATCCATAACCTGAATGTCTCCGAATGCAGAGTACTTCTGGAGAGCAGAGTGCAAATCTGACAAAGCACACATCCATCTATGTCCTTCTTAGCCAATGGCATTGCTAAATTGTCACATTAGGAAATGTGACAAAGCCTGCAGCCTCGCCCTGATCACAGTGTGCTATTCCTTTATTAGCCACAGAGCCACTGAAGTCACCTGGCAGACAGGGTGGAGGGCATACAAATTAGAGTGCAGCAGGCAGAATGCAGAGTTTCCTTTGACTCTTTCTGACCAGTAACACACACTAGCACTTCATAAACTACATTTTCATCCATACCAGACTAAAAAGAATGTTAGTAATTCATTGAAAGCTACTGTAGAAGAGTGTGACAGGACTAATCAGTGTTTTAATGCATATTTACCCATTTCATCTATGTCGCAGATCCCAGACATACACAGAATAGAGTCCCAGGCCTGAGTGGAGAGGAGGTTCAGTACCATGTCTTATATCATCCCCACCTGCCTCTACAGACACTTGTCTGTTGGATCTGACTTTTGCCCAAACTCATCATCTTATCCCCTTCTCTGACTATTAGTGAAATGAAGTACATTTCTCCCCTTATCATATGTTACTATAATCATTTTTCACATGTCCGTTGCTTCTGCTAGAACCTGGGTGCCCTGGTGACATTTCAGCTGAAGAGGGTGCAGACTATTATATACTTTTTACCTTCAAGTTTCTACTGACACTCAAGAATTTAAAGTGTCTAAGGACTGAATGAAAATATCAGTCAACCTAGAATTCTATCGCCAGTGATAATATCCTTCAGCAATGAATGTGGAGTTAAAGGCTTCTCAGAGGAAGGAAAACCAAGAAGATTCGCTGCTAAAGAAGATCTTCCTAAAGAATGGAAACCATTAAAATGGAATCCTAGAACATCAGAAAGAAAAGGCAAAATGATCTTGAAAGTTCTAAGTGGTGTTGTGTTCGAAGATTGAACACCCTGATGAAGGACATGAAGCAGATGCACATAGACGTTAAGACATTGTTTTATGACTAGTGGTAAGGATGCAAAGAGAGATTTTAATCCTTATTCAGTCTGACAGAATGAAGATACTGAGAATCTGTTTCCCTTATGAGTATATAATGTGACATTTAACCCAGCCACTAAAACTGTGCAAAGCGATGCTCTAAAAACACATTAGATATACCAAATAAATTACTTAAATGTTCTAATAGCTCAAAAAAGTATGGAAAAATATAAAGAACAAAAACAAAAAGTGAAGAGAACAAATAAACAAACAAAAAAACCAAAATAAGGTATCTTAAAATTATAGCAATTGTGTTACAGCTAAATGTTTTTAAATAAGCCATTTAGGTACAGAGATTAGCCAAGCTGCTATCAGTCTGTAAAAAAAAAAAAAAACAGTTCATTTGAAACAATTGGAGGTAGACTGAAAGCACAGTGATAAAAGGTATATGTTGTAAAATCTTCAATACAAATGAAGCAGGAATAGCTGATTCTCTCCGAAAATAAATATAGTGAGAAGCCTAAACGTGAGGCATGAAGCAGGAACTATCACAACAGACATCAGGATGTTAATGGCAGAGCACTGGATTTCTCCAGCGTTTGGCCACTTAGCTGAAATACAACACTATTCAAAAAGATATCAAATTCCTGAAGTTTGAGCCACAGGAAATAGATAATATGAATAGCTCCTAACAACTAAGAATATTGAATTCATCATTTTAAAAATATGCAAAAGAAGAATATTTAGGCCTAAATAGTTTCACTGATGAATTAAATTTTACACTATTTCTTTCTACTTAATTTTATAAACTTATTACAGAGATTCCCAAACATACAAAAGCGGTACAAAAACTACATTGCCACAACTCTGGTGAACATGGAACCCAAAGTCCTTCATGAAATTATAGCAAACAAAATTCAGAAAACATAAAAAAGGGAAACTTATAGATCATGATAAAACTGAGTCTATTTCAGAGATGCAAGCCTGGTTCACTATTAAGTTCATCAATATAATTAAAAAGTTAATCAATATAATCTATCCCATTAGCAGATAACAAATGATAACCAATAAGGAAAAAGCATTTGACAAAATTCAATGTTGGTTTATGAAAAGTCTTCCATAATTTAAGGGAACTTTTTCAACTTGGTAAATATCAAGAATATAAAACCCCACCACCTGCCAGTGACTGACTGGGTGGGCCACTTGCTGCCAAGCCTGAAGACCTGAGTTCAACCCCCATGATAGAAGGAGAGAACTGACTCCTTCAAGCTGTCCTCTGCCTATCGTACTAGCACCATGATACATGCACAGCTGCCCACATGCACACATGGATACACACACAAATAAATAATGTAAAAAGCAAAGCCCATAAAGAATATTATACTTACTGATGAAAATCAACATATATTCCCTAAAGTATTAAGAAGTATCACAAGGATTTCCAACATGGCCTTGGTTCTGACTAGACCACTAACCTGCTGCAGCTCCTCCCTCTAGAGCTTATAGACACTTGTATAGGATCAAGAATTCACATTGTGATGAAGAGTGATAAAGAAATTCTTGAAGCAATTCTGGAATTCGATGACTTTGTCAATGTGGTGATGAGAGATATAATAAGAATTTGGAATTCCACTAGAAGGAAGACAGGTTCCTACATGATGCCACATTTTACTGAATAGAAGTAATACAACAAGGCTAGTTCCTAGAGAAGGGCCTGATGCAAGCATGCATTTCTTTGACTTATGATAGATTCTGACTTTTGAAAAAACTTTTAATGTTTCAATTTTTATAAAGCTAATTTCTGTGGAAGGGAAATGCTTTGTAGATATACACCCATTTTTCTAAGCTAATCATGGCTATTTTGGAAAAAGAAGAGTTTGACTTGTTAGAACACGAAAGAATAACGATGTTTTGGGTAAAAATGAAGTGAAATACCAGACATATTCACTGCTATTCAACATCATACAGGGAGTTCTAATCAAAGCAGTAGGGAAACAAAGGCGATAAAAGCAGACAAATAGTAAGGAAGCAGAGGAAACATTGATATTTGCCAGCAACATGATTTTCTACACAGAAAAATTTAAGTGATCTGCAAAGAAAAAAGGACACACAAAACTAAGTGCTAAAGGTAGTGAGTGAGCTCAGTTGGGTTATGAAGACCACAGGATTAAGAAGACCGCCATGATTCTGTGTGGTAGCAATGACTGTGGACAGTGAAATTAAAAATATAGGACAATTCACATTACAGCCATATATGAGATGTTCTGATGAATCTAATGAACTCTTTATAAAGCTTGTGTGCCAAAACTATACAATTCAGATGAAAGAAATAAAAGGAAATGTAACCAAATGCAGGAGTACGTTATGTTCATGGTTTTAAGTTCTTAGCATAGTAATGATGGCAATTATGTCCAAAGTTACATGTAAATTCAATACCTTTCCTTCTAAAATATTATTTTTAGATATAGGCAAGATTAGCCTAAAAGTTATTTGCAAACAAAGTGTCTTAGTTAGGGTTTTATTGCTGTGAAGACACACTGTGACCATGAAAACTCTAATAGAGGAAAACATTTAATTGGGGCTCTGTTATCATGGTGGGAAACCTGACAGTGTGCAGCAGACATGGTGCTGGAGAAGTAGCTGAGATTTCTACATCTGGATCTGCAGGTATCAGGAGGAGAGCAAGAGAGCCACTGAGAGCCACTGGGTCTGGCTTGACCTTCTGAAACCTCAGAGCCCACCCCCAGTGACACACTTCCTTCAACAAGGGCACATATCCAATAAGGCCACACCTCCAGTAATGCCACTCCTTATGAGTCTGTGGGGGCCATTTTCATTCAAACCACCAAACAAAGTAATTGAAGCAGCTAAAACAGTGTTAAAGAAGTACAATAAGGGGCTGAAGAAATAATTCAGTGATTAAGAGCACTGGCTGCTCTTCAGAGGACCCGGGTTCAATTCCAGTCTCTCACATGGCAACTCACACCTGTCTGTAACTCTAGTTCCAGGACTTCTGACATGCTCACACAGATATACATGCAGGTAAAACACCAATGAACATAAAATAATAAAAAAATAAGTGCAATGAAGTTGGAAGAATTGGTCTACCCCATTTTGAGACTTAGTATGTAACTATAGCATGAGTATTCATAAAGAAATAGACACATAAGTCAATGGAACAGAATAAAGAACCTCAGCATAGGCCCAGACTCAGAGGCCCCACCAACTTTTACAGGAATGCAATTTCCTTCACTGAAAGGAACAAGGCCTTTCAACAAATGATCCCAGATCAACTGACAAAAACTGGAATCTTGAACTGTGCTTCCTAACTAATATAGAAATGAAGTAAAAATATAAAACACAGAACCACAAAGCTTAGAAGACAGCATAAGAGGAAGTCTTTGGGATCTAGAACCAAGCCAAGAATTCTTAGGCTTGTTGCAAAACACAACAATGAAGGGAAGAGAGGCATGCACTGGACTGTACCAGAGCAGAAGCTCCCTCTCTGAAAGCCCTCTCAAAGGTGGAGGGGACAAGATACAGAGTGAGAAACATCTTCAAATTGTTTCTAAAAGCAAACAAAATACCCCTGTATTGAGAATACAAAAGCACTCCCAATATCAAGAGCTGAAAAAAACTGGAAAATGGGTAAAATGTCTCAATATATCCTTGTGAAATCTGCCCACTTACCCAAAACAAGATTGTGGCCCATTAATCTAGTGGCCAAACAAGCAATGCATTCCTCCAGTGGGTACTACTGAGCAGGGAACTTGATAATGTAAATAGTTGGTTAAATGCTCAAGAACTTGGACTGAGCAGAGAGATGCAATACCAGAGATTACATACCATATCATTCTTTTTGTATAGCATCCTTGGAATAACTAAGTTTTGGAAGTACAGTTTAGGCTTATCAAGTGCTAAGGAAGAATGGGTGAGAAGGAGGGGCTTGGCTGCTGAAGGGCAATAAGGTGATCCTAATGGGAAGGGAAATACCATGTTGTATATGTCAGTATCCTGGGTGGTGTTGTTTTTACAAAATATCACCATTCTAGGAAATTGGGTAAAGGGTATTGTAGCTGGAGTTTTCCTGGTCCCGCCTGGCCCACGGTCAGGACAAATCTCTCTCACCCGCCAGTCCCACAGCTGCTCAGACCCAACCAAGTAAACACACAGAGACTTATATTGCTTACAAACTGTATGGCCGTGGCAGGCTTCTTGTTATCTACTTCTTCTATCCTAAATTAACCCATTTCTATTAATCTATACTTTGCCACGTGGCTCGTGGCTTACTGGTACCTTACATCTCCCTTGTCATGGTGGCTGGCAGTGTCTCTCTGCCTCAGCCTTCCACTTCCCAGAATTCTCTTCTCTGCTTGTCCCACCTATACTTCCTGCCTGGCTAATGGCCAATGAGTGTTTTATTTATTAACCCATCAGAGCAACACATTTGACATACAGAAAATTCCACAGCAGGGTATATGGAGTCTCTCTGTGTTTCTTATTACAATCTGCATGTGGTTGTTACAATTATTTCAAAACAGAAGGCCTACTTTAAAAGACAGAAGGAGAATTAATTGAAATAGAAGGAAAAAAGTAATAAAATTAACAGTCATGCACTGAACTGTGACATTTTGATTGGGAGATTGCATATCTGACCAGGGTCCTGTAAGATTATGTTGCCTGGAAATGCTGTAGCAGCTTAGTTTACATAAGTGCACTCTGTGTTGTTCAATGCTGATGAAGTTGTCTAAGAAGAGTTATCAGAGGTGTCCCTGTTGTTAGGCAACGGATGACTATAATTACAGGAGCAGCTTCAGAAGCCGGGAGGAGGGGCAGTGTAGACACTGAAAGTGCCATTCCAAAAGGAGCGGGAATTATTGTCACTGCGAAGTCAGTGGGAGTTAAGTGAACGATGAAAAGATTCTAAACAGCTGTTACAAAGCCAGGGGCCTTGCCTACCTGCAGAGCTGGGACCGGCCCTCTTTCTCTCCCTTTAGCCTCAGAAAGAAGGCTAGAGAGTGAAGCGAGAGGCATGCAGAGGTCAGCAGAACCCACATGAAAACAGGAGGCTTCAGGGAAAGCCTCTACATGGGATCCTGTTCGTTACAGGTCTAGACTGACCCCTTGGTAAGGAATCTGTCCAGCCTGAGAAAAGAAACCCAGAAATATCAATAACCATGACTCTTCCAAGTCACTCACTATAGGAATGTGTGGTCCACCCCTAATATCTTTATGAACTAGTGCTAACTCTAGCTACTATTGACATGTGGACCCTCAGCATTCATAGGTACTATGATCTCCAATTGAGTATAAAGTACACTCTGAATCTTAAATGCTTAACATAAAATTTTCAATATATCATAAATTTTATTACATGTTGAAATACTTTTGATCTATTGGGTTAAGTAAAATGTATCTTAAAAAATAATTTCTTAAATGAATAAGAACAGATTTTTACTTTAGTGAAAGTAGGAAAACCAGATTTGTGCACCTCAGAACAACATCATATCAACCCAAAAGCTACCCAGGTAACCAACAAGATACTGAGCCATGCAGCAGGTGTTGTAAGCTATCTGTTCATGTGTGCTTTTGTACTCATCCTTTGTGATCGTGTGTGGCATCATTGCTGAATGCACCAAGCATGGTGGCTGGCCCATGGGCATCTGGGCATCTCCCTGCCTCTGCTTCCCATTTCGTCTTGGGTGCATTGAAGCCATGCCATACTGCTCCTGCTTTTATGTGAGCTCTGAGGGTTTGACTCTGGTCCTCACTCTTGTGTGACAATAGTTTTACTCACCGAGCTATCTCTTTAGCTCTGGGGCTGCTTCTTTGTAAAATAACAATTATAATAAATGATTTATATATTTATATCTGTATATATTCTGAGTGACAGAGTAGGCAGGGTGTCTTGATATTTATATAAATTCTTTCATTTTCTGCATTAAATTAGCCTAGACATTGGAACATAGGAAAGATATCATTTGAGTATCACTGTGAGTTCATCCAGCGTGCTTGACTATTCCTTCAGAAAGTGCTCCAAAGGTCCATGTAAATATCTCATGGTTCACTGTGGGAAAGTGCTTAGAGAGTGCCAGGTGCAGAGCAAGCCTTCTGTCAATGGGCTAGCAACTGCAGTCTCTACAGCCATGGGACAGCCTGGAAGGTAAGTACAGATGGGGTCTGACTTGAGATGATCTGGCCTCATGATTTTTAGTTTGATGAAGGTACAAAACAAGTATGTATTCAATGGAAAACAGACTTCCAATTAGAATGGAGATCTTTCCCCAGGCCAGTGAGCACTTACACTAGGCCACAGGAGTGAGCCTGATTCCTGTCCGACACGAGCCCACGAGGGGACTGTGTTACTAAACTCCAAGTCAGCCATGAGACCATGAGCAGACTCTATTGCTAAGCTTGGGTGCATAATCAATGCATTTTCCACTCACACAGCATCTTCAACTTGTGATGGCTTTCCTGGAACCCAGGCCCATTGTAAGTCAAGGAGCATCTGTAGTAGAAGAAACTACCCTGGGCCTTGAAAACCTCCAATACTGAGATGTTCCCACTGTACTATCATACCTCATGAATCTTAGCCCTTGATTGCTGGAAGAAGCTTTCTAGTTCATCTCAGGAGATTATCACACTGGCGTACACTGTGTTGCTAAGGGCTGGGTTCTGGGTAGGAGTCTTGTGCTTGAATCCTGACTTCACCACTTCAGGATTAGTGGACGTAGGGAAGCTGTTCATTACAGCTGTCATCTAGACTGTCCTCTCAAGATGCATGGACTTAAGTTTGGTCTGCAGCCCATGGTTCTACTTGGCTGAGTACTGGAGTCTTTAGGATATGAGGTCTAATATGAAGAAGTTAGGCCATTAAGAGTATGTCTTTGGAAGGAATGTGGGCATGCCAGCCCCTTCTTGCCTACGCTTTTACTTCTTGGCCACTGCAGATGAAGTCCTCCTTCACCACACTCTCCCACTGTGGTGTACTGTACTGCCACTGGGCCAGAGTAATGGAGCCAAGTGACTGTGGACTGAAGCCTCTGAGGCCAGGAGTCCTTCACGGTGACTCAGATATTCTGTCCCAGCATCGCAAAGCAGGCTAGCATGCCCCTTGTCTGCTTTTCTGTCACACGGTGTCATGGAGGGTCCTCTCTGAAAGGTTATTATGCAGGAATGAACCAGCTGCTGGAAAACCCTCGGAATACAAAATGCCCTGTAATTGTTCATTTTTATGCTTGTTACTTTTTACCATAAATATGAACTAGACCTCAGAGCTCCTTCCTTAGCGTGAGCTACGACTGTAACTGTGGGCCTTTTTATTCAGTACCTTCTCGTCTCTTCTTTGGTATGTAATTGCTTAGTTCTCATTCATCTTTTCAGGGTCTAAATGTGTAAAGTCAGAGTTGTTAGTGAAGATTTTTAGAAGAACATTTTCTAAGGAAAAAAAAAAGTTAGCTGCCAAGTCCGGGGATTTAGGTTGTGGCTGGTGCTGAAGTAATTGGCTCTCTTAGTCTTGCATTAGGAGAGGTTCTTTTCCAGAGTGTGAGGTTGAGAAGGAGGAGGGGAACTCTCCCATGCTGGTAATTGCTGTAAGGGATGACTCACCTTTAAAAAACACAAGTTCCCCAGCTGCTCCTCCTTCCTCACTTGCTCTTTGAGAATCCTCAGAGGCAATCACCACTCTCTCTTCTGAGTTCCCCTGTAACCCGTAGCTGTTTGCTCAAGTGCCGTCCTTAATGTTCGCTGTGCAGTTTTAATCAACGAGCTGGGGTAGTGGTGTATACTGGTTAGCACTGGCCAGTTTCTTGGGACAATACAGAATTGATTTAATCATAGAGATTCTGTGCCTGCCAGAGAATCGAGGCATGGAAGCTAGTTGAAGCACACCGTAACTGTTTATGGTACTGTATCTCTTCAGCCCATGTAGACTGATCACACTAGGGTGACCACAGATTAATTCAGAAGGTCCCATTACTATGCTGAGTGTGGCTCAAGGATGAGATACTTAATACTTCCTTAATTGCAGTGTGTGTGTGTCTGTGTGTGTGTGTGTGTGTGTGTGTGTGTGTGTGTGTGTGTATGTGGTGGTGGTGGTGGTGGTGGTGTGTGTGTCTGTGTGTCTGTGTGTGTGTGTGTGTGTGTGTATGTGTGTGTATGTGGTGGTAGTGGTGGTGGTGGTGGTGGTGTGTGTGTGTGTATGTGGTGGTGGTGGTGGTGTGTGTGTGTGTGTGTGTGTGTGTGTGTGTGTGTGTGTGTGTGTGTGTGTGTGTGTGTGTATGTAGCC